>OVAX01002531.1:0-28525 GCA_900406405.1 Lepidium africanum
GGCGTTGGACTTCACCGGACGGCAAATCGGCGTTTATGCCGTCCGGTTGGAGATGCTCTTATATAAATTATATGCTATATTAATTCTCTTTTTTGTGTGTGGTTGATGGTAAATGTGTTTCTATTATTGAAATTTTCACTAATTAATTATGGTTTTTAATTAGTAAAAATATCATTTTTTTATTACGGAAATGTATATGGTCAAGTAGTTAAATTTTTTTTTTTTTTTTACTAGAGTTCGATTCCAGTAAATAATGTATCCTTACATAATATTATTTAAGGTATAAAGGAGAATTTATGATATAGATTAGAGTTTGTCAAAGAGACTTGGTAAACCACTAGTCTTAAGAAAACTAAAACCAAGTCCTGGCCAAAGCAGTGGAGGTGTAAGTCTAAGGAAAAGATTAACTCCAAGCCAATTTACACCTCGTAGAAGACTTTTGCTTGATCAAATAACTTCAACAGTGAATATTCCACTTCCTAAAAGCACTGGAGAAACCAAAAGAATACAAAGGCAAAGTTACTTCTCCCCACAAACCTACAGCAGCATCAACTAGCCGATCAAGTTAACCTAACACATCAAAATAGGATAATTTTCCTTTTCTCTGGTCTTAGACGTTGTATGCTGGAATTGTCAAGGTTTGAGGAGTCCCTTGACAGTCCAGTGATTAAAAGAGATCAATTCTTAGATCTCACCTGCTGTAATCTTCCTCTCTTAAACTAAGAATTCAGATGAATCTGTTACAAAGTTACTTAGTTTCTTAAACTTCCCAAACAGATTCTTCGTATCTCCATCTTCCTCTCTTGTTCAAATTAGGAAGAAAGAGACCAAGGATTAATCACCTCTTGTTCGCGGATGATACCATGTTCTTTTGCAAGTTGTCGCCTCAAAGTGCTCAAATTCTATAAAATCTGTTAAACATATATGAAGAGATGTCATGATAGAAAATAAACTGCAACAAATCGTATATCACATACAGCAGAAAAACAAGCGTTGAAATTAGAGCTGAGTCTAAAGCAATTATAGGAATTGAGAAAGAGGGAGGCATATGGATATACCTGGGATTACCATAACACTTTGGAAGAAGAAAGCAAGATCTATTCACTTCCATTGTTGACAAAATTGTGCAGAAGGTGCTGAGCTGGTCCAATCGCTTCCTCTATGAGGCGAGAAAGGAAACACTGCTAAAAAGCGTTCTCTCAACTATGCTGACTTATACAATGTCTTGTTTCCTCCTCCCAAAGTCTCTCACACAACGGATTTAATCAGCTCTCACCCGGTTCTGGTGGGATTCATCCTCAGGAAAGAGAAAAACATGTTGGGTGGCTTGGAATAAACTAACAACACCTAAAAGAATGGGAGGCCTAGGCTTTAGAGACATTGAAGCTTTCAACATTGGTCTACTTGGGAAAATAAGCTGGAGACTACTCACCAGACCAAATTCGCTGCTAGCAAGAGTACTGTTATCCAAATATTGTTCCCAGAAGCTTTTCCTTGATGTAGAATGCTCATTGAATGCTTCCCACGGCTGGCGGGGGATTCTAAAAGCTCGTGATATGTTGAAAGGAAATATTTCCTGGTCTGTTGGTGATGGAGCCTCGATCAAAGCTTAGACTAAACCATGGCTTTCCACGGCTATAATCAACTACCATTTGGACCTCACCCAGCAGCAGAACGTGACCTACTAGTACAAGTTCTGATTATTCCTATCTCAAAGACATGGAATGTTAACAAGATTAATCAATCCTTTCCAGCTCATGTTCAGGAAATAACTACTATCACACCAAGCAAAACAGGAGGAAAGGATCACTTAACATGGATTCATAGTTCATTAGGAGAATATACTTCAAAGCCAGGCTATCGTATCACTTACACAGATACAATGATACTAGAACCTATAAACAACCAAGTGAAATGGAATGAATGGATATGGAAAATCAAAACAGTTCCAAAACTCAAGAATCTACTTTGGTGAGCAATCCGGGAAGCACTCCCGACCAATGAACAGCTAATGAAGAGGAAAATCTTACAAGATGACAAATACCTCAGGGGTGGTGAGCTTGAGTCTACCTTGCACCTCTTCTTCACCTGCCCCTTCGTAGCAAGAATCTGGGACAAAACCTCGGTGAAACAAAAACCATCTTCAAGCACCTATAATTCAATGGAGGAAGCCCTTCAAAAAATACAGAACCTGACTTGCCTTCCCCCAACTGGCCTTGGAGAAGCACCAATCTTTCCATGGGTCATGAAGATGATATGGGCAAATCGGAATCAAAATACCTTTCTAAATCGAACTTTCTCAGAGGAGGAAACAATTCTAAAATCGATCCAATTAGCAAGAGAATGGCAAAATGCTCATTCAAAACCAATCAAAGCAACTACTTTAATTGGAGATTCTAATAGTATCATTTCTGGTTTAGAGCAGGTGAGATATCTGATTCAATGCCAAACAGATGCGGCTTGGAGAAGTAACAACCGAATTACGGGCTTGGGTTGGATTTTCGCAGCCCCCCACCACCATTCTCATCGCAGAACTTCACTCAACAAGCGATGAATGTCACTTCACCCTTGATCGGCGAGAGTCTGGCAGTAAGAGCAACTTTAGAAGAAGCTCGACGCCAAGAGATCTCTTCCCTCCTCCTAGAATTGGACAACAAGAGGTTGATAGATGCGATCAAAAAGGAGACCTGGATCCTGGAAATCCATGGAATTCTAGCTGATATTTGATCACACATTAAGGAATTTGATGTGTTCTCATATAACTTCATCCCTCGATCTGAAAATGAGAGAGCATATGAACTAGCTAAAAACATTATTAGTGCGGTTGTTGGAGACTTTATGTCTTAATTTTTATGAAAGTAGTAAGTGGTTGAACAAAAAAAAAAACTAGAGCGTGTCAATTCAATTATTAACAAAAACATTTTTTTTTCAACAAAATCATATTTATAGTTTAAAATCTATTACGTAGAATAATACAATTATTTAGAGGTAAATTTTAGTAAAAATATAAATATTTAATAATTTAGCCAAAACATTTTTTTCTAAGAAGTCGGTTAGTGGTTTTGGTGGCAAAACCCTCGCATTCTTAAGGAAGATTAATTCACAAATGGTAATAAAAATGTAATGGAGAAGAATTTGTGTTAAGAAAAGTGATGGTTTGCGAGAGGACTATTGAAAGCATTGACGTCATCGCATGATGTGAGATTTGATGTGAATATTGTAACTGATAACACCCAGATTCACTTTTATACGAGAAAAATGTATCTTAAGATCACAGCTTAAATGCGTTATAGGGGAACATAATCATTAACTGTAAATAAACAATATCAACCTCTTTTTTTTTTTTTTTTGGTGAAAAAAAAATCNGTGAAAATAATATCAACCTCTTTTTGTTTAAGCGTGTAGACATCCAAAACTTTGAGCTTCAAACATATAAAACCTATAAACTATGTACATGTGTTAAATCGAATAATGATAACATGATCCGTTACATATCGAATCAGATCATCTATTCCGATTTGACTGTTCCCTTACAACTTTTTGGGACCAAGTTTGAGAAAAAAAACATTGAGCTACCAAGAATCTTTGATATCAAGCTCAAACCCAACCATAAAATCTTAATTCAATAGCCTAATTAATACAAACTAACACGCATTCTAATACCCAACTATGCTTCGTTTTTAAATATAATTTCCAATCATTTTGGTTGTTGATTCATTGCCATAGTTTCTATTGATATGCATTAGAAAATGTTATATTTTTTATTTTTATTTTTATCCACTACAAAAACTTTGGACGAAATTTTGTGACTAAAATAATAGTTATAAATTTGTGATGTTTGATATAAAAGTTTTGTTACAAATTTTAGTTGTTTTTATGAATTTGTAATTTTTTTAAATAAGTCAATTATTACACGATTCTTGTAAAAAATTGTAAGATTACTAAAATTATTTGTCATAAGTATTGTATTGTTTTGTTACAAATATACGTTTGTAATATTTTTATTGTAATTATTTACAAATTATCATAAATTTATAACATTACATTTATAATGTAATAAAATATATGTTATTACGATGAAATATTACAGTTTAATAGAAAAATTTCATGTAGTCGGTTAGTATCTTTCAGTCTATTGAAATGTTGATTAACTTTCCAATAAATATACTATACAGTTATTTAACCAGTATATATATATATATATATATATATATATATATATATTATACATGCAGTTTTATATATCTTTTTAAACCAAGTAAATGGGTATTTTACATTTGTATTATTTTTACGACCGTAGTCGGCAGGGATGCATGAAAACGAAATCTAAAAAGCTAAAGTTAAAGTCTTGACATTCATTAATTTAATCATATTTCTAAACAGATTTAGAAAGCAACGATCACCGTAAATTTACAACAATTTACCTATTTTGGCAATAATTGTACCTGATATTGTATTTTTGCTTTAAAAAAAAACTATTTATTCACTCTTTAAAATTATTTCGAACCTGAATTCATAGAAAAACGATTTATCTACGTACCAAAACAATACTATTATAAACTCTCTAATCCACGATTAGAAAAAATAAATACTATGAGGTTACGTAGTTTGCAAATAAGTATATATATAGGTCCTCGAATATTTTGAATTTCGGACCAAAAAATTTGAATAATATTTACAGTTTAAGATATTAACATATACTCCTTCTATCATGTTTTAGCTTTATTTTATTATCTCAAAATATAATATGTTTAAATTTTCAACATAAAAATTTGATTTAGTTTACTCATTCGTTTATATTAAATACATTATTAATTACAATATTTTAATTTTTCAATAGTTTTATTAATTTTTTGTTTTTGGGTCAAAGTTTCATAAGTAATCGTAGTTATTATGCATTTACTTTAAAATATGATGTATAATTAATTAGGAAAAAGTAGTTATCCTTTATATGAATTAAGCTCCCTTCATTTATGTGATTCAAAGGACCTGAGAAGAAAATAAAGTCAAAGAATCGATACGGGATCCAATAAATCACATCGAGACTATATTGTATCAATACTTTCCAAGAAAAATATAATAAAAAAAATGTAACAAGTAAAAATAATTACAGAAAAGAAAAAAGAAAAAGAAAAGGAGAATATATATATATATATATATTTATTAGTTCTATGCCTATGTAAATATATTGGTAAAGTATAGAAATATGTACATATATGTATATATATTGGTAAAGTATAGAAATTAATAATTATACGATTAACGGAAAGAAGATGATGACGTGTGTTACTTCGAAGCCGAGCTGAGTTTGTCTATAAATAACACTTTCTCTTTCCCTTCTTCTTCATCACTCTCATCCTTCCTCTTATACAGTTTCCTCTGTAATCGTTTTCAATCTTCTTTTCATAAAAATTTTTCATTTTCAACGAAAGCAAAAAAAGGAAAAGTAAAGGAGAATCTGTAAAGCTCAGGAGGGATAGCGCCATAATGATCAATCACATTTAACATATATTGATTGTTTTCTTTTGGCGCTGTCCATCCTGAGTTTCATTGGCTCTTCTTACTACAATGCTTCATACCTATAACCACTTTCATACTCTATCGATCTCTTTTGTTTGAATTTTAATATTTCTCAGTCTGATCATTAGTTTCTTTCTCCGGTTTGATTAATTAATGTCGGCACAAACTTTATAATCCAATTATTTTGCAAAAGGTGAAAGGCCAATCAAATAATATAACATATATTCTTACATGAATGTAGTCATATCAGATATGATTTATTTATTTTTGATAAAGAGTCATATCGGATATGTTTATATGGAAAAAGTTGCAATATCAATTTTTCATATTTCTTTATAAGATTTGATTGAAGAGTTATTTAAGTTTATAGTGGCCTATGGTTTGGGTCAGTGTAAGTGGAGAACAGATATGCTCTGCATGAACCACGTGGACCAACATGCATATTCACAGTTACATTTATTTTTCTTATAAGCTTCATTTCACAATTTTTTTGTATCTTTTAATTTTATATTATCTTCTTAGTACGTTTAGTTTTTTTATTGGCATCTTCTTGGTGATTCTTCTTCCACGTTTTCACTTACTTTTACACACATACTATATTAATATGATATTGCGTGAAAAAAATGTTATATTCGATACAAGATCGAACACAATAACGTAGATACTCACTAACTTGATAGATTCTCGGGAAATTACTTATGGACTTTAACTACAACTTCCCCACCAAAAATAGTACCATTTTTTATTGTAAAATTGTAAGTAAAGCTCATTTTAAAATGATAATATAGTAAACAAATTCATATATTTAATCTGGTCGGACTATTATTCACATTACAACTCTCTCAAAATTGATACCATCTGTTCACTTAGCAAAAAAAAAAAAAAAAAAAAAAAAATGAAAGGAAAAAATGAAGAAGAATGAATCAATGTAATGTCTTAACGTGATGATTATTGTGATGAAGATTTAACGCCGAGTTATTTGATTTAATTTTTGAAAAAACGGAGAAAAGATATACTATTCAAAAAACCTTTTATCAATAAAAAAAAATACCAAAGTGTAAGTTACTGCATTAGAAGAATTATAATGGTTCTCAATGGAGTTTCGTTGTATACAGTTATTGTGTTGCGAAGATGCAAAGGTTGCGATGTATACGTTGTATTGAATTTAGAAGAAATTAGCCATTTACGATTAATTTTAGTGCAAAACTGTTTTGTTATTTTTTTCTGCCTGCCACTAGGCATGCATATTTATAGAATCTGAATATATTATTACGGTTGTAATAGTTAGATAACTGGTCATTCACATATTTTAACTATCACTATCTCAAAAATCAATGTATATATAATTAAATATGGAATGGGAAATTCGAATAGGGAATCACTATATGTACTTTCAGTATTTTGGGTCAGGGTCATATATAAATGTGATTAGATAATTCGAGTGGAATATCAGAAAAGTTTTGAGTGATTTTAATTTTTTTTTGTCAAAAACTAAAAAAAATATATTTAAAATCACTCAAAATATTTTTAAAAAACAATTTTGTACTCTCAAATTTAAACTACCATAAATGGATGATTCAGATATCATTTATAATACTAAATTATTTCATGTACCATTTTGAGTTGAAAGTTGAAACTACCATAATTGGCCATTATTAATTTGAGAGAGTTAATATATGCATGTTCAAAATTGCATGTTGTATAATTATATATATATATAACAAATAGCAGATTGATAAAATTCGATTTATATATCAAAACTTTCCTAAATCATATTATGCAAGACAACTATACAATTTTCTAAATTCGAATTCCCATAAATAAATGAATGTATACAAAATTCCAATAAGACATTTTTCCATATCTTGATTTTACTAGGTTGTAATGGTTCAACTTATGGATTAATTGGAAAAACTACAACAAAACCAATTAGCAAACAGCTTGGTCCGATAAATCAAAATATGTTCTTAGCTACCATCTTCTAACTATAATTAAGTAATGTTAACAAAGTTTGTTTTTTTCTTCAAATAATGCCAATTGCCAAATGATATATAATACTATCTAATAAAGAGTGTAATGGTCCATTTAATATTAATTTGTTGTCACCAATGATTACGTTAGTGTATATGATATTGTCATATAATGTTAGTGTTAAGACTGTATAATAACGTGATAATAGGGTCAGAAATGAAGTCAAAGATAGGTCAACACAAACAAAAAAGAAAAAAAAAGAAAGAATTATAGGTCTTCTTCTTCTGAATTGTTGCTGGGACCGCAAGTCATGTGAAGCTGCTTTACTGATGCTGCACGGCGTCGCAACTCTCTCAATTAATTCCTTTTAACGTACGCTCCAATTTACGATGATACTGCTGACTTCAATTCTTTTCCTTACTACTCGTGTACACCTATGAAATCTATTACTGCTCAATTCATAAATAACATTGTTGAACTTAGTTATATTTAGTAAATATTTTGGGTCAATTGGTTAAATGTTTATGTTTTTTTTGGGACGGATTCACGTTCAAAAAAGTAGAGATCGTTGACTCAATTATAAACTTTTAGTGTAATTGTTTTGTCAAACTCAGATATGACCCTATATTAATATTATTATCTTATACGTTTGTTTAAATAAACATAATTTTTGGATCCGCCACTTCTTATCTTTCCAATCCAAATAATCACTACTTCACATTCTAATTAGTATTGGCAAAAAGTTAAAAAGAGATATAGGACTTGTTCTATCGCTTAATGATCTAGTTATACAACTATTTTTCTATATGTAATTGACTAAAATCCGGGTATGCGTAATATATATGTAAAGCGGTAAAGCCTATAAAAAGCCCATTAGAAAAAGCCCATGAAAGGTCCAGACATAAGGTGCAACTAGTTTAGAACTCGGATACTTTCAGCCTTCTCATCTGACAGTTTAATCAGTTAGTTAGTTAGTAAATAGATAAAATAGAGTTAGAACATGCGGTTCTCTTTCTTCCTCCTCCGCCGACATTTTTCTCCGTCTTTCTCTCCGAAATGGCGGCGGTCGCGACCTCCTTCTGTTTTTCTCCTCTTCGATCGCCTTCATATTTCCATCTTCACAATCATTCTCGGAACCCTAATCTATTGATTCGAAGAACATTCGTCTGTAAATCTTCACCTCGGGATGAATCTCCCACCGTCGCCTCCTCTTCTCGGAGACCGGAAAAACTGCAGAATCCTCCGTCTGAACAAAATCTAGTAGAAACTCCCGAACCGGATCCTGGGTAAGCTTCTGTATATATATATTTTACTTTCTAGTTCTAGTTTTAAAATTTGTACTGACTCGTTTATCTAATTTATTGGGTTAGGATTGGTAAAATTGGAATGGAGATTCTTTCAATTGCAGGACCTGCTGCAATAGCTTTGGCTGCTGATCCTATTACATCGCTTATCGACACAGCTTTTGTCGGTCATATTGGTAAATTCTTTTACATGCTCTTTGTTTGGTTTGAATTTCACAATCTGACAAATTTTACATCTATAGAACATTATTGTTACATCAATGTAATGTGACAGGTTCGGCAGAATTAGCCGCAGTAGGAGTTTCAGTGACTGTATACAATTTGGTGTCGAAGCTCTTTAATGTTCCTTTGCTAAATGTCACAACATCGTTTGTTGCGGAGGAGCAGGCAATTGCCGCTAAAGATGATAATTATTCTACAGAAACAGGTTGTTTATTGTCCTCCAAACTTCTAATGAGCATTGTTTTATTGTCTTCTTCAAAAGATTGTTTCTTACGTTTAATCTGTTGTTTATTTTTGGTGTTAAGGCAAGAAAGTGCTGCCTTCTATTTCAACATCCTTAGTTCTTGCTGCTGGAGTTGGTATTGCAGAGGCGATTGCACTCTCTCTTGGATCTGACTTCTTAATGGACGTCATGGCTATACCTCTTGTAATGTCTAAGCTTCTCTTGGTTTACAGAAATTCAAGTTGAACTTGTTTTCATATCAGCTGTTATCTTTGAAGATTCATATAAGTGATCTTTTCTCTCTCTCTCTTGATTTGTATATTTTTAGGATTCACCAATGAGAATACCAGCAGAGCAGTTCCTCAGACTTAGGGCGTTTGGTGCACCTCCAATCGTAGTTGCATTGGCTGCACAAGGAGCTTTTCGAGGATTCAAGGACACAACGACGCCTCTATATGCTGTTGGCAAGTATTGCACAATCATCTCTCTTTCTTTTTCCCATGTATTATTTATGCATGAATGGGTCTGCCAAAATAAAAGTATGACCTCATATTCACATTTTCACCAATTGCTGTGGTTTGAATCTGTATATATGTATTAGTAGTTTGTCATACATGTTTCTGATATGGTAAACTCTTGATCAACAGTTGCGGGGAATGTTCTTAATGCTATATTGGATCCAATTCTAATTTTTGTTCTTGGTTTTGGTATCTCTGGGGCTGCTGCTGCTACCGTGATTTCTGAGTACGTCCAAAAATGTGGTAAACTTTTGCTACATATAGACTCGTTTTCTACTAAGCATAATTATCTTACTTTGTGCCTTCTTATATTTCTTACTTGTCAATGTTTGATCATTAGATACTTGATTGCGTTTATTCTTCTGTGGAAGTTGAATGAGAATGTGGTCTTGCTTTCTCCTGAAATCAAAGTGGGAAGAGCCAACCAGTACCTAAAGTCAGGTATCTCTTCAAACTTTTTGATTTTCTTTAACGTTTCAAACGCAAAAGACTACGATGTAAAACGTATTAGTTCATGCATAGGTGGGCTTCTGATTGGTAGAACAGTAGCACTGCTTGTGCCGTTCACATTGGCTACTTCCTTAGCGGCTCAGAAGGGACCTACTCAAATGGCTGGCCATCAAATCGTCTTGGAAATCTGGTTGGCAGTGTCTCTACTTACTGATGCTTTAGCCATTGCTGCACAGGTCTATTATCTTTTGCAACTCAAATTTTCAAATAGATTATACCAAGTAAGCTTACGTTTTGTAGAGAATTTTTCACTTAAAATGATCTACCTCTATTTTCAGAGTCTTCTTGCAACCACTTTCTCTCAAGGAGAATACAAACAAGCTCGGGAAGTTATCTTCGGCGTCCTTCAAGTTCGTATTCTGAATAACTCTAGTTTATATTCTTCCCTATAAATTCCGTTTGGTATGTTTAATTACTATCTTTTAAGCAGGTAGGTTTAGCAACTGGAACTGGTTTAGCTGCTATTTTGTTCATCACCTTGGAACCATTTTCAAGCTTATTCACCACGGATGAAGAAGTTCTAAAGATTGCTTTATCCGGGACCCTTGTAAGATTATATCTTATACTCCTCCAAAAAGTTTTGAAAAGTAGTCTTAGATAACTTAAATGTTTATATTGTCTGGATGCAGTTTGTGGCTGGATCGCAACCAGTGAATGCTCTAGCGTTTGTTTTTGATGGGCTTTATTATGGAGTCTCTGACTTTGGATTTGCTGCCTACGCTATGGTCTCTCTTTCTTCTTCATCAGTTGGGTGGTTTAGTTCTCCCTTTTCTTCAACTGGAATGAGTTAATAAACTATTGTTTTGGAACAGGTTATTGTCGGATTTATATCTTCCGTGTTCATGCTTCTGGCTGCACCAACGTTTGGCCTTGCCGGAATCTGGACAGGTTTGTTCCTCTTCATGGCCTTGCGGTTGGTTGCCGGAACCTGGAGGTAAGAAACTAAAAATCCTGTCTCTCTTCAACTACGTTAAAACAACTATCCTCTTTAAGAATTTTGCGTCATGTTTCAGATTGGGGACAAGAACCGGTCCATGGAAGATGTTGTGGTCTGATCCAGAGAAGCTGGAATGAGACAATAATTTTTGTAATGTAATGCATGACTCATTAAGATAATGACAACAAAGTGAACTAACAGTGTATAAAAGTATGTTAAGGTATAAAATCAATACAGCATAAAAACCGTAGCTAGAACCTAAAGATTAACATAATTTAAAAACCAATTGGATCCACCTCCCTGGTAAAAACTAGAGCCTTCAGGTTCATAGTAAAAAAATCCATTATCTAACTCATCAAAGCTGTAGTATTCATCTGCTTTCACTGGTTGGTTCTTGTAAACCAGATCAGATTCCACTATATTAGAATCAATAGCATCAAGATGTTCAATCTTGTCATGGCCAAGCTCGAGACCATCCTTAGTTTTAATCTTGTCATTGCTAGTTTCATAGACACGATTTGTATCGAACCAATAGCTTGTAGAGCTTTCAATCACATCGTTCTTCTTCATTTCTTCATTCGGCTCATTTCCCACATCTTCCGGGAAATTTAGACGAGCGTAACGTCCGTACATAACACGAGCAGCTCTATCATAAGCCAATGCTGCTTCATCTGCAGTAGCAAACGTTCCAAGCCAAAGCCGTTTACTACGGTTCGAGTTTGCACCACGGTGAACCACTGGTTCACGTATCTCAGCTACCCATTTTCCCCAAACCCTTTGTCTAACTCCTCTAAACTGACAAACTGGATTCTCTGGTCCACCTTTTCCTCTCATACAACCTTTCTTCGAACCTTTAGCTTGAACCCTACGAACCTTTTCCAAACCTTCCTCTTCCTTCACCCATCTTTGTAACGTCGCTTCCACTGGCTCAACTACTCTTCTTCGTCTTCTTCTCATGGAGCTTTGTTTTGATTCATTACCTTCTTTCTCCATCTTACAAAGAAACAGCAGACAATATTATGAAGCGAACAAACGACAATAATAATCAAATTTCGACAACAAAACCAAACGATAAAACTATGAAAGTTTGTGTCTGAATATCTTTCAGGGCTATATTTACAATAGAGACGTCAGAGTTAAAGGTGGGAACACTTCTCTAGATACCGTCTGAGAACACGCGTGGTACGCACGATAATTAATGTACGGCTATGGGACACGTGACGAGTCTTTAGCTTAGGCAGGTTTTGGTAGGCGAGGACTTTTTTTTTTCTTTTTTGATAGATTTCTTTGCGATTAAGACTTTGAAACTGAAATTTCGTAATATTCTAGTATATAGAGACTATAAAACTTGGGTAACAATCCACCTTAAATTGAAAGGTTCTTTTTTTCAAGGTTTTTGGCTTACGGTGCAAGCTAGCAATCGACATCTTCCACTAGATTATTTCTGACTAACGTGTTTCCTTTGTTTTACACTAATGTTTAAAAGTAATATTTAAACCTATATATATATATATATAGATTGTTGAAAATCAATATTTTCTTACAATGAAGAATTAGAAAATAATTTTGGTTGAATGATTATATATTTATTTTTATAGTTTTTAAAATCAAAATAGAACTACTTATAATATACTTAATTCAAAGTTTAGCTATAGATTGACTTTGGTCAATTGAACTAATGACCAAAAAATTATATAAAAGATTACTTAAATTTATGCAGATTTTTCAAATTTATTAAATTCTTCACGTGTACCTATTATCATTTGAACTCATTTTTTCAAAACTTAGATGGTCAATATTTGATTCATATCGCAAGTCCTAAACCTAAACCTATGTAGAATTACATTACACATTTAATCACATGATTAGATATACTTTTTTCATCATCAAAACATTATGTATAATTAATTTGGTAAATTTTATTAGAAAAACAGATAAGAGTGTTTTGAACTGTTTATTATGTTTTAGTCACTGGTCTTTGTATTCAGAGTTTCAATATGTTAGACAGTTGGTCATAGATTCTTCATTTCAATCAATTTTTTTTACATGTATTTGCCAGGAGTTCCTAGTAACCGGATGAAATTCATTGAGTGATGCTTGTCTCCTTTTTCCGTATCAGTCAAATAACAGATGAATAACTGATTTCGTCGTTAAGCTTGTTTTTTCTGACAACGAAAATTTCATCGTGACCATTGATAGACGCAGATACAAAGTACATGAGGCATGTGTCTCACACAAAAAATAAAAATTTGGTTAAATTTTCTTTAATTTTTTATTTTCATAAAAAAGTAATTAATTTGAAATAAGAAGTGCCCAATATTGTCAAGATGGTCGTAACTGAGCTTTTGTGCGACAGAGATTGATAGATTAACATGTGTCTACGTACTTATTTTAATTGTTATACAGAGTGGCGGATGCACATTATGAGTGCCTCATACAAATTTTTTAGTTTTTCTTTATATTTGTTCTTGTTTTTTATTTCTAATATATTTTTTTCAAATTTTTATACACTAGTGCGCCAGATTAAAAATTATTCTAGATCCACTACTAGTTATACACGTACTAAAAAACTTAATTATCTTATTTCTTGGTATTATGTATGAATATTATGCTTGAGTTCATATGTAATATTACATTTTCATGCAAAATTTTATTAATAAAATACAGTTTCAAGGCGAAAAAAAAAAAACAGGGAAAATAATTATTGAGAGATTGAAAATATTATTTGTAACTTTAAGTTTAATTGGTACAAAAAAGAGCATATTCTGGACAAGTAGATCAGCTAAACGAAAAAATATGTTAGAAATTAAATTATTTTTGCTCCTATGTACTCATTAAACTAATTTTAACTCAAAATGCACGTCCAAGCTAGTAATAAACTAGAACTTTTGCCTTGGCAAAGAAACAAGTTGCAAGTCTTTGGTATTTAGAATTCTAATTTTCGAAGATTCTGGTTTTCAAGGTCAATAAAACTTCCATTTTATTTTTTAAAAGTTAGATTTCTTTTTTTTTTAAAAACTTTGTTTGCTAGTAAGACTTGGAGTTATTTGCAATTCCTTAATGCTCTTTTCGTGGAAGATGTCAAATTGGTAACTTCATTCGTACGCCAAAATCATACCTAATAAAGAGATTATATATATTATAGAAGGTGGATTGTTACCCAATGCAATAGTATACATTTAGGTAAATAGAAAGCTCACTTTAAAACGTATTGGCTTACGGTGTAAGCCACCACCAATCAGTTTGATATTTCATCTTATTCCTTTCTCATAGAAGGTTGTTTCATCCCAAACTTATATTATATACTTGTATATATATAGCAAACGAAATCTAATTGATGATGTAAAAGGTTTTTAGTAGTTCATAAGAAAAAGCAGCTAGATGTAAAATGGTTTTTAGTAGTTCATAAGTTAAACATTATCGATTGGTGATTAATTGGTTTAACTTGTAGAACAGTTTTCTTCGTTTTATGTCTAGATCATAGATTAGTTAAGAACTTAAAAGTATTCTTTTTGTTCTTCACCCAAAAAAACAAAAATAATATTTAGTCCATGGATTGGGTATTAAGAACGTTGACGACAACATTTAATATTAACATTGGGCCTTTTCCGGGCTGAATAAATGGACTCTTACTAGACCAGATTCTGTGGGTACAAACTCAAAACCATCAAAGAAAGCTTCTAGGCAGTTTTTTTTTTCTGTATAACAATTGGACCGTCACAAATCCTCCAAATCACTAAAACCCCCTAACATAACTTTCTGCAATCGCAACTCTAGGTAAAAAATACATTAGAGGAGACACGAGGCAGTTCGTGTGCGCATTTCACGACCCAAAAACGTGCTCATGTTTGGATGGTTTCAAATTCAATGCGTGGTAATCCACAATGTGCACATTTTTCATTGTTCTGCTGCTAATCTTGGAAAAATTTTACAGTTACGAAACCGTGAACTTGAAATCCTAGTTCTCAAAGCCTTGGCTTTGCTTTGCATGTAGCTTAAAGAACCTTCTTTTTCTTATGATGAGTGCATTTGATAAGCCATGAAATTTGGATGGTTTTTTGCATAATGCATACACATTTATCCAAATTTTACTCTTTAGATTGTATAAATGCTAACATGAAACGACAAGGCTAAAGATTACAAAAGTGGTAAACCAAAATCATTCAAAGATATATATTTCATCAAAATTAAGCCAAAACCACAAATTCTTCATGTTTATTTTTCAGATTAAACAGCCTAAGTATCGATTCAACAAACGAATCATATGTAAAGATCTTTCAACAGAAAAAAAAGGTTTCCCAGGCGGGGAAATGGTAGATCGGAGTTCCATTTACCCTCGAGCAGCAACGACAGCAGGCGCGGCAGATGAAGCGGCGCCACCGAGGAAAGAGAGGAATCCGGTGGCTGTTTGTTCTTGTTCATCAAGGAAAAGATCTTCCGGAGCTCTAAAAGCACCATGCGCACAGATCAAAGCAACTCCAAGCATCATAGCCGAAACAAGAACAGATCCAACATCGGTGAGGAAAATCACAAAGATACTGAACAAGATCAAGCAACCTAACGTCTCACGATCAGAGAATGTGCGACCGAAGACAACAATCGGTTGATCGGTAGGACGAAATAGGTAAAGGAAAAGCCAAGACGCGAGGAGACAGAGGAGAAAGACGAGAGAGAAAGGATGAGTCACAAGAGAGAATCCAACGATAGCTGTAGCAATGGCGAGGTAATTGACTTTGAAATACGAGTAATTCTTGCGAATACGAACAGCAGCGTCGGAGATCGATTCAGGTTTCGATAATGCAGAGCGATCTGCGAGCTCAGCCCATGGACGACGCTTAGAGAGACCGTTTTTGACGGTTTCAGTGATTTGGTTGATGAAATTGCGGAATGCTGGAGTTGCAATTGGTGGTTGAGATTCGACGGAGGAAGGAGCGGCGGATGGAACGGTTTGTGAATTGGAGACGGGGAGGACTGGAGGCGCCGTGGAAGCCATTGGAGATCACAAAAGTTAGGCAGATCTGAGCGAAGAAATTGGAGAGAAGAGAAGAATGAGAGAATATAGCGTAAGAAGTTAGGGAAGGAGAAAAGATATATGGAACACAGAAATTTGACCTTCCTCTTTCCTTCCTTCCTACGGGTCACCGACAATAGCCGTGACTATTTTTCTTCCTTTTTTCGAGCCAATTTCAGGTTTATGGGCCGAGGCCTAAATGGTAATTCCAATATATGGCCCTTTAAGCCCAAGAAAATTTCTGTGAGAGATTTATTTTATAGGCCTTGTATATTTTCTATTCTAGTTTATCTCTTTGGTATTGTTTTGAGCAAGCAATCACCTTTCCTGTGTTTTAATTTCATTTCCTATGGTTAGGATATATATATATATATATATATATATTTCAATTTGCTGAATTGTGTAATTTTACCTCATGGAGGATATAATGAAAATTTTGACCAAAGAACCTAAAGGCCTAAACCAAAAAGAGAACAAAGATTATACACATTTCTAATTGATTTTAATTATGATCTATATTAGATTGAATCTTATTTTCATAGAGTTGAAACTTTCCACATATCTTGCAACGAAAGGTTGGTGAAAATTTTGAGCAGTGACGATCAATTCTTTATTGATGAGATAGATAATCTTGTTAATTTCATGAGATGTAAGTCTTTTAATTCCTTAAGTGTGAGATAAGTTGATTGATGTACAATATCAAAACCCTCTAGAATACAGAAGCAGAAAACAAATCCATGGTCTTGAAAATTTGTGAAATCGTGTGGCATGTGAACGCTATACACATTGGGATTAGATAGCTTTGATTAGCAAAATGATGGAAATTTTGATACATATTTTCTTTTAACTACTGGTAGTCTGGTTCGTGTGCCAAAACAGAAACAAGAAGTCTAACCACCGAATCATTTTATCACCTTAAGTTCGAAGCGATCTTCTTTTTCTTCTTATTCTTGCTCTCTTTGTTCAACAACACAGAGATCTTAGCAAATCCGAATTTCTTTCTCTTTCGAGTTGTCGACTTTTTCCCATTCTCTTTCCCTTCACTTGTCTTGCTAGCAATTTTATCACTACTGCTATTCTTTGCCAGCATTTGACCCAAGGACATTTTCTTTCTCTCACTAGCAACATTCATTTCTAAATCCTCCGCAAGAAGAAGCTTTTTACTAAGTATTTGCCCGATTGACATTGTTGGTTTCAAGACAGGGACTGAAGATGATGACCCTTCGTATGTCAGATTCAGACCGTTCACATCCATCAGACGCGTTGACTCTCTTCTGCTCTTGAACTTGGAAGTGTTGTTCACTGAAGATGATCTTCTCCTTTGTCCGTTCTCCGAGCGCCAGTTTCGCAATGCTTCTTCTGCTTCATGTTTTGAAGCATTTGCAGCATCCACTCTTTCCACAGCTTCCTCCAATGCCACCTTGCTGGCTTTAATCTCTTGCGCCGCCTCATCTACTTTCTTCACAATCACCATCTTTGAAACATTTGCTTCTTCAACTCCTGACATTGCATCCTCCACTCTCTTGTTTGCTTCTTCCTCTGCATCTCCAGCACTATGGGCTAGCACGGCATACTCTTCAGCAGAGATAGTCACGCACTCGTCAACATTTTTACTACCGGTAACAGCCTTAATCTGTGCTATTGCAACTGCCTCAGCCGCTCTAGCCGCTTCCTTCATCTTTCTAGCAGCCACCAACTTAATCTTGGCCGTTCTGATCTTATCTCTTGTACATTCGATCTCAGCCAGTGCTTTCTCAACTTCTGACCGTGCATCCTCTCCCGATTTCTTCACCTCTTGGGCTTCACAAGTCAGTCTTTGAACCTCATTCAACATTCCTAACGCATTACTCTCTAAATCTTTCTCACCGGTGCCATTCTCCTTCGCAAATCTTAGTCTCACTTCTTCTTCCTCTAAAGAAATAACCTTCAGAGATTTCTGCATAAGTCTCTCGCGTGTCTTTTCAAGTGCAGCTCTTTCCTCATTCAGTTTCTTGTTCAATAGCTCAACAGTTGCTCGTATACCTGCAAGACCTTCTGTTGTCTTACACAAATTCATCTTCGCTTGGCTTAAATCCTTCAATACCAAACCCGCCGGTTTGATATCACCGTTAACTTCTTCTCTTAACATCTCCTCCTCATAAGATTCATTCCTCTCCTGCAGCTTTGAGCTGAGCTCTACGACTGTGGATTTAGTCGCCTCAAGTTCCTTCAGCACCTTAAGTGTTTCCTGTTCTTTCACAATTAGATCGTTCTGTAGCTCAGCAGCCTGAGCTTTGAGTTCTATGATATCAGTTTCTTCGAAATTTTCCTGCAACCAAGATCAAAAGTTTTACCTTTACATATCCTAGTAGTTCATTGAAAATATCCTCATAATGGGGTTAAGTTATCTTCATCATTATTGCTAACATAAAACGGAAATCAAGTAGAATCATCATCATGTCGTTTAAGACACAAACCAAACACCAATTCCAAGTTTGATGATATCATCTTGTCGTTTCAAACAACAGCAATGCTAGGCACGCTTAATTAGCAAACAACAGAAAAGACCTAAAATCATAATTTCCAGACAAAACCTAAAGATTAGAATGCGAACTGAGGGTAACCTGAGAAGCAGGAATTTTAGAGTGAGAAGGTCTCCAGAAGCCGAAACCGCCGAACCGAGTTGCAGCTTCTCTCACTGACTCGAACGGCGCGGAAGTGTCGATCTCGGCTCGGCCATTCGCAATAACCGAGAGATCCGAGTGAGGGATGTCTATCAAAGTGTCCGGTTGTGGGGATTCGGCCATAGAAAGCTACAGAGGAAAGAGAACAGAAAAAGACAGGTCTCTTCCTCGGAAGGAGAAGAGAGTAAAAAATGAGAGTGGAACCAAAACAGTCGAGTTTGTGTGTAATTACTGGTTCGATAAAGACGTGTCGGAACACACGCCACGGTCGTCTCGTGAACAGTTTTAAAAGTCTTTAATCCGTTTGTCCTTCTTTATTTATTTTTTGGTCTCCACCAATTAAATAGAGCAATAAATATTTCGAATCCGAGCATTTTGAATTTGATAAATAAATGATAAACAAAAAATCAAAACGGTCGATAAGCAAGTGGTCTTTAATTTAGTGATTGGCGGTAAGTTTACTAAATGACATGTGTACTTATATATTTAGGGATTGAGTCTCATCGCCTATATATATATAGGAACTTGGTTATTGGGCCAACCAATTGTGGCTCATTTGACAAAAAAATAAACGGTCGATAATTTACTTTTTTTCCTCTTTGGTCAATATTAATCAGTGTTTTTATAACTGGACTGGACCGGCTGGTCGGACCGGTTAACCCAGGACTCGATTGTTTTTTTGGGTTGGGTTTAGTGATTAAACCTGCTAATTTAATAACCAATAAAATCCGGATAAACCAATTTTTGATTCGGAACCCGGCGAATCGGTTAGACTGATCGAATATCAGTTTAACTAAAATTTATTATAGTTTTGACAATTTAACTATTAGTATTTCTCATTTCAAATAAAGAAATTTGAATTGATCAAAAGATCCGTTCAATTGGCTAGAATCCGTTACTTGAACGAAACTAGATCTCGTAGGCAAAAATGCATCTGTTTATCATAAAGAGATTCGTTGTTCCTTCATTAGCAGATTCATTTTCTATGATTTCCCTGATAATTCTGGGATTCCAAAGTTTGCAGGTTAAGTTTCCACTGGCCATCCGCTGGGAGTTTCGGATTTAATACCAATATTTTAGCGGCATGCTCATCAGATTTACGAATTCGCTCAAAAATGACGACATGAATCTCGATTTATATTTTTTATAAACATATTAGGAATGTGGTGAATCAGTTCGTCACAATTCACCCAACACAATCATCCGAGGTGAACAAGAATTGGGGATCAGATGTGGCGAAATTCTGCCAATGGCTGAGATGTTTAGTCGACTCTCTCGGTCTCTAATTAATATTTCGGCGATCAATAGTCCTGGGCATATTATCCGATATCCGAAATCCGATCCGTGATTCGTCCTAATCTGTCCCAGGACACACGGATCCAGATTCGGGTAATAAAAATTACGGATTCGCGGGTACGGATCTAGATCCGGTCGATAATTTATTTTTTTCCCTCTTTGGTCAATATTAATCAGTGTTTTTATAACTGGACCAGATCAATAATATTAATATAAATTATTAGAAAAATAATATATTTGGTATTTTGTGATTTTTCCTTAAATTATTTTAAATTTTTATTTTTAACATTTGTTTATTATAAATATGATATTAATTTTTTATAAAAAATTATATAATGTAATCATGATTCGGATCCGGATATTTGCGGGTATTAAACTCCGAATACATGTGATATTCGGATCCAGATCCGGGTACCACAAAAATCCTGGATACCCTGCGACCAATCCTTCCTAATTCACACCTTTGGTGAAATAATTTTTTTTGTAATTCCTTAATCAACAAAATGTTTATGATGAAACATAAAGCTTGATTTATAATTAAGATATATAGTTTATGAATTAAGTATATGCTAATTTTCGATGATTGCTTTATCAAAATATGTATGCTTCATTTTTTTTTGTATAAATATATTAATTAATTATGTAAATTTTAATTTTAAAATATTGGTGCTGAAAATGGAGAAAATAGTGATATAGATTAAGTAAGATTGATTGTTTTAATGTTTATTAGATTGTTGAATTTTATCATTATTTTAATGTTTCCTTAAATTTTATTTAATTGAAACATAATATAAAACAAAATTTTATTATCAAATATATTTAGGCTGTTTTATATTTCAATATTTGAATATTTCATATAAAAAATCTATATGTATAAATATTCATACAAATATTTAGGTATATAACATTTATTTTATTGACTAGACGGTCAATTCGGGTCAACCAATAATTCAATGACTCAGAAGGTAATCCAAATTTTTGTCCGGATCGTATATGAAAACATGGATATTAACTCATCAAATCTATCTTCGTACATTTTGCATATAGAAAATTATGATAAACGTTTCCGAGAATTTGTTCCCCGAAAAATCAGGTAACACTGTTCATTTTATCACCTAAAACGTGATCATCATGTGAGCTAAGTAGAGTGTCGTCATTCGTGAATTAGTAGTTTTCTATCATTCATTTTCTATTTTCTTCTTTTTGTCCAACCATTAGACTAATATTTTCATTTTGTTTCTTTCTGTTTATCTTCACTTTCATCTTGTTTTAGGGAAATGACTAACCCAATTCGAATGTTTTCAATTTCCCTTAATTACTTGCATTCCTACCTTTTGATATCATATTTTTATTTATTTAATTTCAATTTTTATTTAATAATTTGTCTGCCTTTAACTCTTAATTAGTTATACTTAAATAATAAGAAAAGACAAGGAGATAGAGTCTGAGGTTAGGTTAGCCATATGGAGTCGTATAAATTTATATAATCATTAGGTAATTTTGTTCAGATTTAAATACTTTGTGCAAGATTTATATAGTTTAACGATTAGTGAAGGTGGCTTGAGAATGAACTTGCATTATTCACGGGAGAGGAAAGGACAAAGCACGACTGCATTCTAGTTAGTCTTTAAATATAAGGAAAAATATAGTTTCAAAAATATTTGCCAATGGAGAAAAACAATCCTTGTTAGGAAAATTCTACAGCATGCATAATATTATGAATGATTTCTACATATAGTCATAACTACGATTGACATGATCAACAACTGTATCTTTAGTGGTGCCCTACATAAATCCAAGTTTGATTTTCGTACCACAGTTAAAACTTGAGTCGTTTATATATATTTTTATCAACTCAATAATGCAAATTATTATTCTCCGAAGTAATCATGTATGTCTTGAAATAACTCTATAAATAAGAAATTGATTTGAAAAATCAATTTTACTTGTCTAGTCACGTTCGACAAATACAATGAATTATCACTATTAAATTAAAATACAAGCAAAAAATAGATAACATCGTCAAAAGAACAGGTTAATTAAAGTTAAAAAGCTATATATTATTTATCTTTCACATAACCACTCTACTAAAACAATTAGCAAGACCTAATAGTCATTGAAAATAAAAATAAAACCAAATACCTAATAGTTTTTAAAATACTCTAGAAGAAAACACTCAAGCTTCTCTATATAATGTTCCTTCGACGCCATAGATGTTACACCATCATCCACACTCACAACTGAAATCATCTTTATTTTTCGTTCTTCAAAAGAAAAATGAGGTTTCTTCCTTTATTTTCTTGCATTGGAGCCCTAGTTTTGGGTTGCCTTCTGCTTCAAGCATCAAACACTAATGCTCAGTTAAGGCCTGATTTCTACTTCAGGACTTGCCCATCTGTTTTCAATATTGTTGGAGATATCATTGTCAATGAACTGCGAAGTGATCCTCGTATTGCCGCGAGCCTCCTTCGTCTTCACTTCCATGACTGTTTTGTTCGTGTAAGGACTCACTTAACCCATTTTTGTTTAATGTAAAAATCAACGACATCTACTTTTACTTATCTTATGTAATACATGTGGTTTATGTAGGGCTGTGATGCATCGATATTGCTAGACAATTCCACATCATTCCGAACCGAGAAAGATGCTGCTCCAAACGCAAATTCGATTAGAGGATTAAACGTTGTAGATAGAATGAAAGCAGCCCTTGAGAGATCTTGCCCAAGAACAGTATCTTGTGCAGATATTCTCACTATCGCCTCTCAAATATCAGTGCTCTTGGTACATGAATATACCAATATGACTTGTATATCTTGGATGAAACTAATCGAAAATTGTTATGAATTTGACATAAGGTACTTTATGTTATATAGTCGGGAGGTCCATGGTGGCCAGTTCCGTTGGGGAGGAGAGACAGTACAGAAGCTTTCTTCGATTTGGCTAATACAGCTCTTCCATCTCCATTTTTCACTCTTCCTCAACTCAAAAAAGCTTTTCGTGATGTTGGCTTAGACCGGGCCTCTGATCTAGTCGCTCTCTCTGGTAAAGTGTTATTTCAATTTATATTATCTAAGACAATATATAATATATAATATAATATTTGTTAAAATAAATGATAGAGATATAAAACTAGATTATCATTTAAATGAAATATTGAATACATATTTTTTTTTGTTACTCTTACTAACAATGTTTCATGTACGAATTTAACAAGATACTTAAAGAAAATTAGAAAACCATTTGCTTTCATGACCAAAACGATAATGTAATAAAATATTAGTTACATCTCAAACAAAATTCTTCGAGCACGTGATTTAGAATTATAAACTGAGTTGGTAAAACGAGAAAACATGACTTATCTTTAGATAAAAGTAAAACATGCAATGTATTTAAACATTAATATGTTTTTGTCAAAATGTTAGGTGGTCACACATTTGGAAAAGCACAATGTCAATTTGTGACACCTCGTCTCTACAACTTCAACGGTACCAATAGACCAGACCCAAGCTTGAACCCAACTTACCTCGCCGAGCTCCGTCGCTTGTGCCCTCGAAACGGAAACGGCACTGTTCTGGTCGACTTTGATTCAGTGACTCCAACTGCTTTCGATAATCAATATTACACCAATCTTCGTAATGGGAAAGGTCTGATTCAGAGTGACCAAGAGCTCTTCTCAACTCCAGGAGCCGATACGATTCCATTAGTAAACCAATATAGCAACAACAGGTTCGTCTTCTTTGGAGCGTTCGTTGATGCAATGATTAGGATGGGAAATCTTAGACCTTTGACTGGAAATCAAGGCCAGATAAGACAGAACTGTAGGGTTGTGAATGGACGAATTAGGGCTGTGGAGAATGACGATGGTGTTGTGAGTTCTATGTGATTATGCATGTTGGAGATATATGATATGTAACAAAGTATAAACTGCGTGGGAACTAGTATGTCGGACTAAATAAAGTTTTCGCGAGTTATGAAAGAAAACTATGCAATGTGTTCTTAATTTTATTTTACTTTCTGATTGATATATATATATATATATATATATAGAGTGGATAAACTTTATGATGCAATGAAAAATCAGATTTTGATATGTATTATTATAATTTAAGATTTAACACTGTCAAAACTTATAACATACAGTCAAACAAAAAGTGGGAATACATACATATTATATATATATATATATATGAGTTTAATATGTGTAGTTGCCTAGTTTGAGGAGAATAGACTACTTTAAAGGTCCTTACATATACCATATTTACAATAGATAACCATAAAAGCAAGATGGTTTTGTAAATGGACACATGACTGAGAACTATATTGTTAGTTAAAAGCAGTGTTTTCATATCCGATCCGGACACATGACGGGGTCGATCGCTGGGTCGATCTTTGGGTCGATAAATAAATTTTATATACCATTATATCTATATAAATATTTTAATATATACTTTTATAACTGAAAAATAAAAAGACTACAAGTTTAAAACAGTTTTGCTAAAATTCTAAAAGTATAAATATTAAACAACCAATCTTACTTAATTAATATTACTATTTATTCATGTTTTCAACATCAGAAAATTAAAAGTTACGTAATTTAATACAATTTTTTTGAAAATTCTGTTAAAACAAACATTTTAACAATACAATCAGGTCTTATATTTAATTATAAACCTTTTATTAATCATCAAATCAAATTTTCTGTATTTGAAATAAGAAATACATATAATTAAATTCTCAAAATTTGATAAATTTAAGGAAACTAGTATTCGTCCGGTCTAACTGATTTACCGGATTCCAGGTTAAAGGCAGGTTTTTCTGGGTTTTACTGGTTGCTATATTAGTGGATTTTGTCATTAAACCCGAACCGGAAGAACAATCAGGTCCCAGATTAACCGGTCTGACCGGCCGGTCCGGGTCAGATATGAAAACACTGTTAAAAGGTTAAATAAAAGGAAAATTGGCTATTGATAATTTTATTAAGTTAATAACAAAAATCCTAAACTACTATTATTCAACATATTTTCTAGAGAATATTGGTTGAATGTTACCTTTTGATAATTTTACTAAGTCCATGGCCCAAAAACCTAGTCAACAAAATATCGTGTGTATTTATACAATATTTACATTTTTATTCTTTATTTTACTATTTCTATATTTGATTAGTAATTTAATTATTAATTTCTTTTTTTTGCTTTTAAATACCTTATTTCCTCCTTCATTTTAATTACATTATATCTTTTCATAAAAAAACTAATTTAATTTTAATATTTCTTTTTAAAAAAACATAGATTTTTTTTACACATATTGAAACTTAAACTTTTAGAAATTGAATAACTTTTTTAATAAAAACAATATATTATTAACTAACTTGATATAAAACACAAGTATATAGAATATCTATTTGATATAAAATATTTATTTTCTTATCAAATAATCAATTTATACATAATATTTGAAAATATCTCATATTTATTTATTTTCCTATTCTTCTTCTTTCTTTTTCCTCATATCTTTCACCTAATCTTCCCACTAATTATCATTTTTCCCTCCTCTCATTCTTCTTCATCATCCTCCTTGTAGTCTTTCTTTTCCCTCCTCCCCTCCTCCTTTTCCTCTCCCCCCCCACCTATTCCTCTCCTCTCCCTCTTACTCATCTTCCTTTTTCGTATAAATCTACTATATAAAATAAAATAGACAATTTTAACAGTTATTATATAATTTTATGTAGAACAATAGTATATAAAATGTTGTACTCAGGTTTACCCTAACAATCTACTGCAAGTGCATAAAAAACGAAGTAATACTTAGGGATCGAATCCACGAAGATCAATGGTTACACTATCAATCTTTTGACAAAACTTAAGCTAAGATTCAAACAATGATGAGAACGAAACAAAACAAACCAAATAACAATATGAAATTAATAAATAAAAAGCATCAGGCACATGGATATCATCAGGAACAAGAAATCAAATAAAGAAAACTATTCAGGGCATACATTCAACCAATTCTCAACTTAGACTTAAAATTCTAGCAAAACCACTGTCGTGGTGCCTACTACTATGTTTATCAACCTGGTGCTCCTAACTGTTGTTGGTCCTAGAATGTAAACATACATTATCGCATTGGTCTAATATGTTCACAACTAGCCTTAACATCAGCTTTCGTTGGTTAAGGACTAGTTGCCCATCTATGCTAGTTTAGGCATCTAACATGCTTTTGGGAAGTTAAACAACCTAATATCATAGATTAAGTGATCAAGCTAATCTGAGCATTACACTCATCATATACGGAGAACACACAAAATCGAGCTCTATTTGTTCCTAAATTATTCATTCCTGAATCCCAAGAAAACCCTAAACCTGATTATGAGACTACTCGGACATAATCAAAGTAGAAACAACAAAATAGATGAAAGGAAACATGAAATTGCAATTAAATTCAAAAGAGGGTTTTAGAAATATTCTCCAAAGTAGAGGAGGAATTCTTCTCCCTTGCTTACAAAGAGTCTGTTAGCCGTCCTCTAAAATTAAAATTGTTTCCAAAATAAAATAAAATAGGTTTTGTAGGTCTAAAAACTCGCAGATACAAAACAAGAAAACTTAGATTTATTCTTTGCAGCTTCGAGGATCGATCGATCCAAGTTGATTGATCGATCAGTGATGATCGGTCGATCTCTGAATACAACTTGTCGATCTCCAGGTAGGGCATAAGATCCTCCAAGGAGCTGGATCGATCGATTATGGGATGCAAGGTCGAACCCCAGATCGTGTGTGTCTTCTGGTACTGAGACGATCGATCGATCTCCCTTGGTTGGTCGATCTTCATGTCGTGCATAACTCACGCTGAGAAGTGTGATCGATCGATCAAGGTGATGACCAATCGATGAACAATAATCTGCTGAAACTCCAGAAATTGCTCCGATTCATTCCAATCCATGCTTTGCGGGCATAATCTGAATTAAACCTGTTTTATACCTGAAAAGACTCTAAAACATAGATAAATACTCTGAAAATATGCGAATTAATGAGTTTAAAACTGATAAAAATTAGGTACATCAATGTGTAATGTTATAAGTTAGCTTTACCGTAGAAGAAAGACTTTTTAGCGTATCTTTCATCATCAATGTAAGCAAAGCTTTTCTTTTCTTGTAATTTATTTTGATAATAAACAAATATGTTTTAAGGGGTAGAGTAGTAAATAGTTAGGGCAAAATGTCATTGACTTAATTAGTCAAATAAAATAGTTATATTCTTCATTAAAATAGCAAAACATGTTATTATGCAAATTATCCCTATTTTCTATAATATTATCCAAATTACCTTTTTTAATTTAATTATTTTCTTTCTTTTTGATATCTTCTATCCTCCTACATTTTATTTAAATTACATCTTTTTATTAAAAAAAAGTAATTCAATTTTAATATTTCTTTAAAAAAATTGATTTTTTCTACATATATTGAAACTTAAATTTTTTCAAAATGGATAATTTTTTGGGAGATTTTCAAAAATACCTCCAACTCTGTTTCATTTTGAATACTACCCCTTCAGCCTAAAGTATTTTCAACTCTACCCCTCAAATTACTAAAAAATGACCACACTGCCCTTCAATTTTTTTAGTTTCCCTAAACAAACCTAAAAGGTTTCGATTTCGTCGCCTTTCTTTCTTTTCGATCTTCCTCTCCAATTTTGTGTCTTCTCTATGATAGTCAGATCGAAGATATGAGAATCTATTACTCAATTCATCGATAAGTTCATCGATCTATTCAATTCGATCTATTCAATTTGATCTATTTCTGTTGTTGTTCTTCGATTTTATTTCTAGAACTACGATTGATGGAAAAGTTTAGGAGTTGGATTTTGAAAACGTTATCTATTGTTTTGCTTCAGTGACAGGAATTTCTGTATTGAAATCAAAATCTCCATCTCTTGCAAGCGTATGTCTTGGAGTTATTGGGAGGAATTTAGAGGAAGTGATTTTTCTTCCTTATACGTTTTGTTTAGGTTTGTGTTCATTTCGAGTTTGGAACTGTTGGTGTAGAGTAGAATTTATTGTAGAATTAGGTCATTGTCCTCAAATCTCGAGCAAAAGTCAATTTACTATTAAAAAAATAGTTAGACACTTGATTTCATTGTTTTGTTTATAAGTGATCTGTTTTTCGAAATAGTTTACACGTTCAAGTCGTTGGTATTGATGTGAATCATGTGATTAATGGTCAACTAGGAAAATTACACATTTTTGGTTGAGAACTTGAAAACAAGATTTGTCCTTTTTTGAAAGAAAGATGTTGACACTACAAGAAAACTTTTTTTTTGAGACTACACAATCAGTCGCAAATCAGTCCCATTTT
>OVAX01002532.1:0-28524 GCA_900406405.1 Lepidium africanum
ATCCTTGAGACCTGTTTATCCTGCTGATTTACTCTTGCTCTTTAGTGCTTTGTATCGTTTTATTTCTGTTCTCCATATTGCTATCTGATTCTAGTTCTGTATTTCTTATTCCTATTTACTCTGGTTGTTTATTAGTTTATTTGCTCAATAGGTTGGTAGTAAAATCAATATTTGAATTGGCTTGAATTAGATAAGTTGAATCGCATCCTAATTGCTAGTTACTCTCCCATTGGATTGACCCTTTCTGTATTGCAATGATGATAATGCAGTAGGATATTTGAGATAGTAAAATGTTTGCATCAACTGCAGAGATAATATAGGATACTACAATGATGGAAGAGTTTCCAGCCGCAGCTGTTGTGAATGCTGAACATAATCCTATGGAGGGTGATGATAATGAGGCAGGTATGACTACAAATGGTATTGTGTGCCCTGTTTTGGATTCCTTTATGTCTGATCTAGGTGCCAATCAAGATGTTGGAAACGAGGAGGCTGTAGCTGGTGAAGATGAGGATGTGAGTGAGCTCACTGATGCAGAACGTGCAGACTTTGAAAAGCTGAAGCAGAAGTATGATGCTTTGGACATAAAGGCATTGGAGGCTAACACTCATAAGCCACCGATCGCACCACCAAAGGCCGGTTTATGCCCAGCAACTCCTCTTCGTGGTGTAAGTACTCGAAAGATGAAGGTTGTCGTTGCTATATCTCCCCATCACACTCTAAAAGAGAACAAAGGAAAGGGGAAGAAGACTAACGAGCAAGGAAATGGCTCCATCAAACACTAGTTTTTTTAATGTTAAAAACCTCTATTGGAATTGTCAAGGTATTGGTAATAGGGTTTCCATAAGTTATCTTAGGGATATTTGGCAAAAGCATAAGCCAGACTTTCTGTTTTTGTCAGAAACTAAGAATAATATGTTTTTTATGGAGAAGTTTCAAGTTCATTTTGGTTATAACATGTTGATTACTGTTGAACCAAGGGGATTAAGTGGAGGTTTGGCTCTTTTTTATAATGACTCTCTTAATGTAGTTTTAAATCACAAGGACAAACAAATGATTGACGTATCATGTGAATTTAATGGTAAAGCTATTAACATCACCTTTCTTTATAGAGAACCAAACCAAAGCTTACGTGATCAAGTTTGGGAACGTTTAACGAGGATTGGTATTGTCCGGGACTCTCCCTGGTTGGTCATTGGAGATTTCAATGAACTTTCTGGAAATCACGAAAAACAAAGTGGAACGATGCGACATCCTAATTTGTTCCTTGCATTTTATCAAATGATTCAAGACTGTGGTCTCGTTGACTTCCCTAAATTAGGAAATCCCTGGTCTTGGAGAGGTGTGCAGAGTAACAGTGTTGTCTGATGTATTCTGGATAAGGCTTATGCTAATGAAGATTGGCATGATATTTTTCCATTGTCCGAAATCGAGTATCTCGATATGATCAGATCGGATCACCGGCCAATTATTGGTAGATTCCAGGATCACCATAATAAACAAAGAAATCACTTTATTTTCGATAAACGTTGGATTGCTAAGCCGGGTTTTAAAGAAACAATCGAGAAAGGTTGGAAAGCTCTATCATGTTGTTGTCAAGTAACAGTAACAAGACGGATAAAGAATTGTAAGAAGGAATTATCTTATTGGAGAAATCGATATGTTCCGTCTGGTAGACAATTAATCGGTAAATGGAAAATGAGGGTGGAAGAATTACTGAATTCTAATTCTTCTACATCTGATGAGATTATGCGAGCCAAATCGAAATTAAAGAAAGCTTATGCCGATGAGGAAATTTATTGGAAGCAAAATAGCAGAAATAAATAGCTCAAAGAAAGGGATGAAAATACACGGTTTTTTCATGCTCAAACAAAATAGAGATGTGCGAAAAACCGAATAATTGGTTTATTTAATGATTTGGGTGTTTGGGTAACTACTGAAGAGGAAGTTACGACATAAGCTACTCGGTATTTTACAGAGCTTTTTACTTCTACGAGTCACAGTTGTGATCCTGATCATTTATCTGATATTGAGCCACGAGTTTCAGATGCTGATAACCGAATGCTTTTAAGTCGGGTGTCGGAGGATGAGATTAAAAAGCTCTTTTTATGATGGATCCGGGGAAGACCCCGGGACCTGATGGAATGACTGCTCTTTTTTTCCATAAATCATGGGAAATAGTTAAAATGGATATAATTCAGTTGGTAAATGATTTCATGACTACTGGCTCTTTCGAACAAGGCTTAAATGAGACCAATATATATTTAATACCGAGAACTTCAAGGCCAACAAAGATGATGGAGTTTCGGCCTATTAGTCTTTGTAATGTAGGGTACAAAATTATTTCCAAGGTTTTGTGTCTACACCTCAAGAGATTGATGCCTAAATTGATTTTAGAAACACAATCTGCCTTTGTGTCTGGTAGATTAATTTCTGATAATATTTTAATTGTGCAAGAAATGTTTCATGCCCTCCGTACTAACAAAGCGGTGAAGGGCATGTTTATGGCAATAAAGACAAACATGAGCAAAGCTTATGATAGGGTTGAATGGAATTTAATATAAAGTCTTCTACTAAAGTTAGGATTCAATAGCATGTGGACAAAATGCATTGTGCAGTGTATCACTACTGTAGAGTATTCGGTTCTTATAAATGGGGAACCGAGGGGGAAAATAATTCCTCAACAAGGTTTACGACAAGGTGATCCTTTATCACCTTATTTATTTATCCTATGTACAGAGGTTTTGATCTCAAAGTTAAAAAAAGCAGAATGTAATAATCTTATATCTGGCATATCCATTGCGAGAGCGAGTCCAAAGGTGTCACACCTCCTATTTGCTGATGATAGTCTTTTCTTCTGTAAAGCCACAACAGGAGAAGCTAGTCATATTATTAAGATCCCAAAGGAATACGAATGTATATTTGGTCAACAAATAAATTTTGATAAGTCATCGTTACAATTTGGTCATTCATTCCCAGAAAATGAAAAAGGTTTGATTCACCATATCTTGGGGATCAATCAGTTAGGTGGCATGGGTTCTTACCTTGGACTCCCTGAGAATATAGGCGGTGCAAAAACTAAAGTTTTTGCCTCTATCCGAGAAATATTACAGGAGAGAATTAATACTTGGTCCTCCAAATTTCTCTCCAAAGGTGGCAAGGAGGTCTTAATAAAATCAGTTTTGACGGCTTTACCAACATATGTCATGTCATGTTACAGATTACCTAAGACCATTGTGACAAAATTAAATTAAGCTATTGCAAGCTTTTGGTGGTCAAACCAAGAGACATCAAAGGGTGTACATTGGATGAAATGAAGGAAATTATGTTGGCCTAAACAGGAAGGTGGTTTAGGTTTCCGAGTCTTAGAGGAATTCAATTCAGCTCTCCTGGCCAAACAAGTTTGGAGACTAATTGATTACCCAGATTCTTTGTTTGCCAAGGTTATGCGTGGCAGATATTATAAAAATTCATGTCCACTCTCAGCAAAGACAAATTCAAATCCTTCTTATGGTTGGAGAAGCATAATTTCTGCTCGATCTCTGGTCTGTAAAGGGTTAATTAAAAGGATTGGAGATAGCCGATCTATTGCGGTATGGAGAGACCCATGGGTACCTGATCTACACCCGCGACCGGTTATAGGCTTAGATATGAATATATTCCTGGATCTTACGATTGACCAATTTCTCGACTCTCAAACCAGATCATGGCGAGAGGTTTTACTACGACAATACTTTACCTCTTTTGATGTTTAATTAATTATGGGGATTCCAATTCCAAGAATAGTTTGTTCTGATTATTGGAGTTGGCATTATACGAAGAATGGACGTTATTCAGTAAAGTCTGGATATATGCTCGAGGAGAGTAATTCCCTTTTGGAATTTGGTTCTCAGGGTCCAAAATTTACGGCTCTACAGTCAAAAATCTGGAAGCTGAATTGTCCGAATAAAATTAAACATTTTATCTGGCAAGCCTTATCAGGTTGTATAGCAGTTAAACTGAACCTCGAAAATTGGGGTATTAATTGTGATCCTCGATGTAGTAGATGTGGGGCAGAGGAAGAATCCATTAATCATGTTCTCTTTGAATGTCCCCATGTGGTTCAAGCTTGGGCTCTATCATCGATACCTTCACCGATATAAACTTTTCCGAGGAATTCGATATGGTATAAGCTTGACTATCTTTTACTGAGAATTCCAAATTCAGTTTCCACAAAGATGTTCCCTTGGTTACTATGGCTCATCTGGAAAGAAAGAAATGACAATTACTTTTCTGGAATAAGCAAAGATCCCCGTGATCTGCTAACCCAGGCGGAGCAAGATATGGAGGAATGGTCTCAGGCTAGGCGTCAAAATTGTTTTACCAGTCAATCAGGATCAATAAGCTCTATTTCGATTTGGTCAGAGGTAGCTTTGCCTCTGACCACGAACACGGCCTTTACGAGTTATAGATGCTTTGTTGATGCATCCTGGAAAAGTTCAAACCTTCATACCGGTTTAAGGTGGATATGTTTTCCAGACTCTTCCTCTGGAGAGTGTGTGGGGGGGCGGCGGATTCGTCGAAGTCTATCGGCTCTTCATTCAGAGGTGGAAGCAGTGCTTTGGGCTATGGAGTCTATGATCTTGCTTCAGTTTTTAGAAGTGGAGATTGCCACGGATTATAGAGATGCTCTGAAGATCTTGATATATCCTGAAGACTGGCCGACCTTCTTATCGTATCAGGAGGAATTCTGCAGGTTGAAATCTCTTTTCTGTGCTTTTTCTCTTCATGTAATCCCGAGATCTCTAAACCATAAAGCTGATACTCTCTCTCGTTCTATTAGAGGGTCCGCTAATAGTTTAGTGTTGTAAACTTTTGCTCACCTTCTTTTGGGTGTTTATTTATATTTATTTGGTTGACAAAAAAAAATACCTATTTAAGAAATATTTAATTTTATAAGAAAACAGAAACACATTATTCCATTAATGTATATTTATGTCTTTTTTAGTGCATTATAGAGTCTGTATTAGCAAACAAATTTCCTTTTTAACTTATTTACTTAATTTCCTAAGTATCTTCATCTTATGAAAAAACTATATTTTTAAATTTGGAAAAATGTTGATTTAACACCGAACTTACCAAAAAAGTAAAATTAGACCCTGAACTCCGGAAATAATTTATTAAACCTCAAATATTTTTATTGACTTCTAATTAAACCCTCAACTTTAAGTTGACTAAGCTAATTAAACTTCGGCGAAAAATCCAAATCAAAAATTTCTTCAAATTCGAAAGCCAAATCGATTTTTGAAAGTTTGATTCAGTTCTTATCTTTCTTTTGAAGAACCCCTAAGCTTATTGTACCTTTTCTTTCAAGAATGAGGTCAAATTCGTTTCTTTCAAGAAAACATTTCAAACCGAAGAATTTGAGCTCATTCTTGAAAGAAAAGACAAAATAAGCTTAAGGGTTATTTAAAATGAAGATAAGAACTGAATGAAACTTTCAAAAATTGATTTGGCTTTCGAATTATGAGAAAGTTTCGATTTGGGTTTTCCGTCAGGGTTCAATTGGCTTAGTCTACTTAAAATTGAGGATTTAATTAGAAATCAACAAAAACTTTGAGGTTTAATAAATCATTGTCGGAGTTCAAGGTTCAATTTTACTTTTTTGATAAGTTTGGTGTTAAATTGACATTTTTCACTTTTTAAATTACTAATAATGAATTAGGATTTCATCTCATTATATAACACACTGTGCATTTTCCTCGTCTTTCTTAGATTTAATGGCGTCACTCAAAATTCTTGCAACAATTCCATCTCTTGAAGAAGACATTGAGCAGCTGCACATGGCCTTTAAAGGTTTTTCTTCATGAAATAATTATATGGGATGCCCATTTTCAAAAGTAATTGTGTAAAATACCCCCCCCCACCTTTTGTAAATTGTGTGGTGTGCCCTCTTACCCACTTAAAATGACTAAATTCTCCCTAGCCAAAACAATTTCTCTTGCCTCTTTCGCACATGAATAAACACGTGATCGTTTCGTAGTGGAAGCCGATGTCGCTATTTATTCTGAGGTCCATGACACAGATTCCCATACAGTTAAACAATAAAGAATGTACTCTTCTAATTATATGAGCTAATTCGAAAACATATAATTCAACTAGAGACATGAACATAACACATCAAAAATAAAAGATAATGAACATTAGATGGTCATATTCTAAGCCCGTGGACATGTAGCCGCACCAAATTTGATAATCTATTCATGGACATATTAGGTAATATATTCATGCAACTAGATATGGACAAAAATAGTTAAACAACAATGGACATGGACACTTGACATAATTTTTTCTCATTGGCCGCATGGTGAAATTAGAAATTGTAGACATAGACATATCTGAATGTAAGTATAAATACATATTATATGATGACATAATTGTGACTATACTCAATGGGTTAACTATTACCCTACTCGGCATGGACAAATAATCCTAGATAATAGACAAGGACATTCTAAATAGATATTCATGCAACTAGACATGGAAAAAATAGTTAAACAACAATAGACATGGACATTACACGCAATATTTTCAAATACTCTGGTATTTAGACATGGACATAAGTTGGTCATCGACAAATACTCTGGTATTTAGACATAGACATAAGTTTAACTGGGATTATATATTCCAACTAAATTGGTCATTAGGTTAACTATTATGTAACTAGAGATGGACAAATACTCTTGCAACATACTAGACATGGACAGATTCCTAAGCATGAACATTATCTTTAATTTATTCAACTAGACATGGACCAATTACTAAAATAAAGACATGGACAAGTTATTAACAAAGGATATAAATTATTATACATAGACATGGACAGAGGGTTGATTATTATTCAACTAGACATGAACAAATCCAGTTACACAAATAGACATAGACTTTATCTTTAATTTATTCATCTAGACATGAACACATTTCCAAGCCCTTCTTATGTTAATAAATATCATTAACTGTTAATCAAATAGACATGGACATAGGATGTATTTGTGAAAAATTATAAAACGTGAACATGAACATAGCTCAAAAATATCAAAATAAAGACATGGATTAATTTGTAGGACATAGCTGAAATATCAAAAACCCAAACCGAAAAATCCCTTTCGCATAATACAAACTTCCATTTTATCAGCAGTTGTACTTGTCTTTGAATCCAAAATCAAAACCTAGAAAATGGACAAAATCAAAAACAAACATTCAGAGGACATAACCACTAGCAAATGGACATAACAACTTCCAATCATTCAAATGACATAACCTCTTTCAAAAGCAAAATAAATTGTCTCCAAATCGAAAAATCTCAATCGACAATCCTTTTTTCGAAGAAAAGTTCCAGATCTTTTGCAAATAGTCCATGTCTTTAAGGTTGAAAGTGACGATGCCCCAAAATTTTGTTAATTTTGAAACCCTTTTGCTAATTGATTCCCGTCAATCATTCAAAAGCAAAATCTCATCAACCCCTTTGAAAACCCAAAAAATTCGCAATCTCGAAATCTTTTTCCCAAAAGAATACCCTCAAATTGTTTGAAATCCATGTTCATGTTTTCAAATTCGCGATAAAAACCATAGCAAATGTACATATCCTCTTGAGTATGTCTTCTTCCAAACATTCAGAGAGCAAATCTCTGCAAATTGACAAAGAAATCTCACACCTTTTATAAAGTGACCAACCCTATGTCGAACAAACCCAAAATCCCCATTTTCACCTATTCTTCTACAAACTAGATCAAGTTCTGAGTTTTTACCTTTTTTCTTCTCAACTTCTTCACACTTTTACTTCTCTTCTTAGTTTGTCTTCAGCTTTATCTCTTCAAGAAACAATTATCATTGCTCTATAAACTTGATGATTGCCCGTTTCTCTACTGGCACAGGAAGGGCAACATGAAGCAAACTATTTGTCTCTTAAGTCAAGGTTAAATGAGTCTTTTAAGATGACAAAAAGGGTAGGTGGGAAAAAACAAATAAAAGAGGGAATTTAGGATAATTACTTTTGCAAATAGAGTATTTTACATGACACTCCCTTTTCTTCACTCTATATATCTTGCTTCATTATTCGGTTAATTGAATAGATGTATAACCTAGACTTCACCTTCATGCATGCTTGATTGAATCATTTTTATTTTGATATGATATTCCACAGATCTAGCTGTTTGGTTTGTGATTATTTTGTTTTCCAAATGGTTTTAAATCTTTTGCAAGTTTTCACTATGTGATGCAACTGAGTATACAACTTCTCTATTTAGCGTATAATGAATCATTTTTTATCAATTTAGTTTTCACTGAGATTCAAAACCTAAAAATTGATTTTGATTTTTTTTTTAAAAGCTCAATAGTAATGTTTGGATCATGCAGTCCCCAGATGCATAAACAAACGAACTATTGATTTCAGTTAGTCACTATAATCGTCAAAAGTAAACTTTTCTTTTTATTTAAGCATTAAAACGAGTATTTGGAGTAAATAAGGACGTTTTAAAAAATAATTATATATATAAAAGAAGAGTTTGGATCTCTCTATTGGAGAAGACACCTCAGCATGATAGTACTAAAATCCAATCAATTTGCTTGATCAATCCAACTCATCACATATTAGGATAAAGGAAATATACGTTTAATTTCACCATCGCTTCGGCTTCTTCCCCTTTTACCTTTCTCTTATAACTAACTATAATTTTTGATATTTAGAAGTGAATTAATCATTCAGTCTCTAGAGAAATGACAACAAAGTCAGACTGAAGAATACGAAGGATTTTCTCGAGTTTTCCCAGGGTAATCTAATTTATCGGAGAATGCTTTAGATTATTTTAAGACTTTCTAGAAACCATCACCGATTCAATATTATTCGTGGCCGTTTCTATTAGATGGTGGTGATCATATCGAGATTGCATAAACTGGGTCAGGTTAGTAATGCTAACTCATAGTTTTGGAATTTGTTTAGTCCCAACTTCTCTATTTTTAGTTTTTACTTCTTCTGTTATTTATTTAATATTATGAAATGACATTGAAGAGTTTTGGTCATGCTTATAGAACAAAGGATCGTGATTGTTTTGCTTTTCATAGAACTTAAATTCTTGGAAAGGAAAACAATTTTGCTATTTCGTTTTTTCTCGCTCGATTATTTATTGGTTTTGTATGTGTGTGATTAAATCTATAATTTACTTGGTTTGACTACTCTAAAGCAGTCTCCATACTTCAATTGGGAACAATGATGCGGGGACAATGATGCGGGGAAGAAGAAGAAGCAAGATTTATCTCTTTTTGAAGAGATGGAAGAAGAAGCAAGTGTAGAACTTGATGCTATCATTTTCATCGGTGTCTTATTAGCTTCTGAGAACACCAAAATTGTAAAAGATGGTTTGAGATTTGAATAAATAACCTACAACTGTGACTAATTTTATGATTATAAAGATAGAATTAAGCAAGTTGTTTTTCCTGCACTACAAGGTGATCCAAATAATCAGACTATAATGGCTCTAGGACTTACTCTGAAGGCGGTACAGCTCTTGAAACTTTTCTTTTTAGGAAGTTATGTTTCATTGTCTAATATGTACTCATGAACTCCCATCATTTTCTGAATAAAGTATATAATCTTGGATTTTTTTGGTTTTCTTTATGATCTTTGGACTTGTTGATTTACTCTATTATAGGCAAGAACACCTGAGTCTAAATCCTAGAGACAAATGTCATAAATATTTTCATATTAGGAAAATTGAAGCAATGCTCTACATCAAAGTAAAGTTGAATATATCTTATGCAAATGGTTTATGCCCTTTCGAATGTTCCTCACACGCCAAAAACCTCTAATGCTTGATATTCAGGGGTATGAGAAAGAGTTTTAGGAAATCACTGATGCTGACTATGAAGAAAAATAGAGAGTGAGCCCAATGCGTTTATACAGTTGGAACATCATTCATTCTTGCCAAGCTGAAAATATCTAGCATGGAATAGCCATGGTCGAAGGTGAACTATACCTCAACTGACATGTTTTGTGTATAATGCATGGGGTACCTAATTACAAACTTATCTTTCACAACACTTAAAGCTTTTTCCTCTCATGATGGTAAAAGTGTAAACCAGAATTTGACCAACCTTTTTTTCGCTATTTCTTTAGCAAGCACTACGCCCTATTTGGAAGACCGAGAGAAGCTTTATCTTCTTGTTGTTGGATATTACCGGACTACAATTTCCATAAAAAGCAAAGAGTTTGTGGAACGCTGGATTGAGGTCTATACTTTATCACAACCCAATGACACATCGGTTCTTGACTTTAAGTTATCTACTTCATACTTTTTTATTGGTTGGCTTCCATAAGATTCAACCTGATTGGAGGCAAGCTTTGTTCTTCAAGAAAATCATTGAAGACAAGTTCTTCAAAGGTAATTGATAGCTATTTTGAACTCTTTTCATGTATCTCAACGATGGTCTGATGAAAGACAAGTTCTTCAAAGGTTAAATATTTTAAAAGTGTCTTATATATCTATATAACACTCTTTATTAAATGTTAAAAATAAATTTAGCCTATATAATATTTTCTTATCTGGTAGTAACTCTTAACCGATAACAATTAATTTATCCGACAATTACCGAGATTTGAATATTAAATAAATAATATACTGGTAAAGTAGAGTTGTGTAATAGCAAGAGAGTCAATGGTATTTCATTATTAAATGCTTCCATGTGGAAAACAAATTAAGGGTGTAAATGGTAACGGCTGAATGAATCTGAATCCAGCTGAATTTTTTTTTTTAGCTGAATCTGGCGAGATAAGTTAAACTCAAATGGTAACAGAGGATTGTAGCTGAATTTGATGGTATTAAATATATGTGTAATTAAGTTATGAAAATATGGTTTTTTCTTAAAATATTTATAACTTTAAATTAACTACTTAATACTTGAAAATTTGTAAAAAATAATATATTATAAGAATTTAATTATCATAATTATTGGCTCATTACACACAAATGTATTACAAAGTAATTAACTAATAAAAATTATCCCACTGTTGTTTTTTAATTCCGTCTCGGATCATTTGCATATAGGCTCCATTTGTTGTTTCCTCGTGTTCTTGCAAAATTGTTTCCACATATTTCTCACTTGTCCTATTATTATCAAACTGATTTCATGGAATTGCATTACCATGTAAAGCATCATTAGAATCAAAGTCTTGAATTTGAGAAAGACGAATGAAATTATGTAATCCAGCTGTGATCATGATAAATTTGTTTTGTCTCAATATTATATCTTGGAAACTCTGATAAAATTCTCCATTTTTTATTCCATACTCTGAATGTTCGTTTGATAACTGAGCGGAGTGAAGAATGTCACCGGTTAAATAACTCTTCTTCACCTCTTGGGGGAGAGACATTGTGAAATTGTGCCAAATGATATCTATGACCTCTAGATGGAGCTAAAAATCCTCATGTGTTTGCATAACCAGAATCTACAAGATAATACTTAAAGGGCAGGGAAGTTGGAAAAGTATCGTCATGCTCTATTGCGTAATACAAAACTCTAGCATCATGCACTGATCCAAGACATCTTACAAATATATAAGTGAATAATATATCATAGTTGCATATTGCCAACACATTAATGTTTGTCTGAGAATGTCTGTTATAAAAACGAGTCGCTTCAGCACTAGCCACCATTACTATACAATGGGTACCATCCATTGCACCAATGAAACCATTAAAATAAGGCCAATAATGAGTGTCATCTCGTAGCCCTCGAGGAACTTTATGTAGTTGCTCTAAGAAATCTCCCAGCTAGTTTTCTGCATGCTTTTAGACACTCTTTAAATTTGCGTCCAACAGTCTCTTGTACACATCCAAATAACAACCCAATCGAATGTTGTGTCATGTTATGACCATATATAACCGGAAACATTGCCATAGTTTCTCCCACTGATATGTTTTTTGTGCATTTAAGTCCAAATTATGTATGTAATGTCTCACAGAGACGTGTAAACACCTCTATCTGCATCCTCAATAGATGTAAACAATCTCTCAGTTAATTATAAATTCTTGCCTCAATGTTGCACCAACCTAAGCCCCATTCAGTCCCCATTCGTTGTATATTATAATATTTTTTATAGTAATCTATCATAGGCTTGAAGATTGCTTCCATAATATCCACGTGCACCAAGAAAATTAGTTCAAGTAGTTCATCTTCAGTCAAATTATGTAATCCACGTGAATGTAACTCGACAATGCGCAAAACCTAAACAAAAATATTTATTAAGTAAAAATTAAGGAAATACAAAAGCTAGTACCACATACTTAACATAATACTTCTTCTATTTAAAACATAATATAGGAATATAAGTTTTTGTTTTAGTTTTTTCATTATTATCATTGTTTCCCATAGTACGATTGAACTCTGAAAAATTAAAACGTTCGTTCAACGAAGCTGTAGAACTTGGTCTGTATGGCACACTTTCTCCATAAACTCTTGGATTAGGAGATGCACTAAATTGTGGGTTGGAATTTAGAACCTGAAATCCATGTCTTGTTCTAAATTGGTTTGGCGAACTATAACCGATGTTATCAGCACCAGCAAAATTTGAAATTCCTCCAATGTTTTAAATACCAAAGGATCCTCCTATACCTGGAGATCCTGATCTACTACCATAGGATCCTCTACTACTTGGCCCACTAGAACCACTAAATTGACGTTTTCACATACTACCTCGGAAAGTACCACTGCGATCGTAACATGTTACCCCTTCTAGAAAACGAATCCTATCTTCATTATTTTTGAGTATCACAAATCTTTTTTGCTCAAAGGGATCCCTTAAAACGTCTGATGCTGCCCACCAAAAGTGTGTGAATTTCTCTACGTCTTGTAGTTCATTCAATTGAACCAAGATTCACGTTCATAAGCCTGATTCACTTGACTACGTGCATTAAGCATTTGGATTGGACTCTGCATATTGGCAAGGTATGACTCGATATTACTTAGATGTGTATCCATATATAATAGCTTTTTGAGTGGCTTGCCTACTAGATTGACCTCATCTTATATTAGCTGTTCTACCACCTCTGTTACCACCTTGTGCAGATTGTTATTGATGTGTAGGTATTTCAATCGGCATTGTCGACCGAGTGAAATTAGTTTCCACTAGTTGTGGGGTTGAAAGTCGCTTTCAAAATTAAATTGCTCTTGAGTTTTAGGTATAGTGTCAGTAAAAACTTCACATATGTCATCTATTTGACTGGCTGAAATCATATTGTCGTTCACAACACAGTGAGGACCAAACACTTTGTTCATCAGTTCAATATGTGGCAAAGGGTTTTTTTTTAATCTTGATGCACCTTCTGTATTATGCAACATACGTTATATTACTACAAAAAAATGAAAACTAATTTGATGTATACAATAAAATATTTCTACCTGTCTTCGATCATTCCACTATTGTTCATCCATGATGATCATTCTTGTTTTAGGTTCAAGGGCTACATTTGTACGATGGATAAGTCTTTGATAGACGGCATAGATAGTCCTCATACCTTTTTTTTCCAGATTTACACTTTCCACATGTTACAAATTTTGCATGCAAAAAGTTTTTGTAAAAAAGACAAGATATTCGTTGGATATATGTGTTATAATTTTCAATGTCTTAAACAAGTTATACAAATTATGATACCAAAAGAAAATTTTATTGGTGAAAAAAGAAACTCAAAGAGACAAAATTAAAAACAAAATTCAGTTGAAAATTCAGCTAAGGTAAAAAAAAAAAAAAAAACTGAATACAATTCAACTAACTTTTATAGTTACCATTTAGTACCTGCGAGTGTGAGTTTTGTTAGGGCCATTTTTGTCTTTTACATACATGTGGGGCATATTAGATATTTAATTTTGAAAAACACATGTCTTTCATTCAATTAGTTTCCAGAGATTATGTTATTGCCTTATTTTCTCATATATAAATACGTTTGTAAAACGTCTGCAAAAAGTTATGATGTTTTGTGACCGCTCGGTTTGTAACTGAAGACTAGATAAAATCTTGAACTCAATTTCCAAATTTATTTGATGTTAAAAAGAAAAGAATTCCAAATTTCCCTTTATTTATTTATCTAATTGTCCCAATACATAGGTTAATCGATTTACCAGTTTAGCTACATTTCTGATTAAAATTGGGTTTGAAATTTGTTTTTGTGTGGGTTAGGAACCGACGAAGGAAAGATCATATCAATCTTGGCTAAATGGAAATACATCACAACACCGTTTCATTCGTGTTATTTATGCTGCTAAATACAACAAGGATCTTCTCAATGAATTAGACAAAAGAACTCTCTGGTGACTTTGAGGTTTGTCAAACTAAGCAATATCTTATTTTTGGTTTTTTGTATAATATATATGTTTTGCTACTGAGTGCAGAGAGCTGTGTTGTTGTGGACTCTTGACTCTTGATCCACCTGAGAGAGATGCTATTTAGCCAAGGTTTCTACCAAAATGTTCACTAGAAACAACTATGTTCTTGTTGAAATTGCTTGTACTATACCTGGCCTGGAGTTTTTCAAAGTCAAGCAAGCATATCAAGCTCACTACAAGACCTCTCTCGAAGAGGATGTTGCATAACACACATCAGGAGATCTTCATAAGGTAGTGAAAGTTGTATGGATCTCTGTTCTTAAACTAATCAACGATGAGTAAATTGTTTTCCACATCATGACACTAGATTTCAATCATATGTATGTTGAAAATGCAGCTATTGGTTCCTCTTGTGAGCACTTTCAGGTATGATGGAAAAGCTGATGAGGTCAACATGAAGCTGGCTATATCCAAGCTAAGACACTTTACAAAAAGATCATTGAGAAGGCTTATACTGATGAAGTCTCATTAGAATCTTGACAACAAGGAGCAAAGTGTAACACCCCGGTTCAGGAAATATGATATGTGGTGGTGCATGTAGAGAGATTTAAAAGAATTGATTTGGCCACCTATGTCACAAAAGTGCACTTATCTTTTCGGTCACTTGTCCAGAGAAAACTTTAGGGTTAAGCGTGCTTGAGCTGGAGTAGTCAAAAGATGGGTGACCTACCGGGAAGTGATTTTCGGAACCGTGTGAGTGAGGACAAAACACGGGGAAAGGTCATGTGGTGATTTGTAGGGTTAGTAAACAAGTCTTTAAAGCCTTCCGGACGTAGTGTACCGACTTGTCGACCGGTAAAGTGGGCTCACGGGCCTAGAGAGGATGTGGGGCCCATTAAGGTGACGGTCAGGGCGTTACAAGTGGTATCAGAACCGAAACCAGTCGAGTGTGGAGTTTAGAGGGCTCACACTGAAGGGGGTGACGATCTGGGTACGCAACAAGGGTGTTGTGATAAATTAGTGGGGGTGAATTGTAACACCCCAGTTTCAGGATATATGATATGTGGTGGTGCATGCGGAGATATTTAAAAGAATTGATTTGGCCACCTATGTCACCAAAGTGCACTTATCTTTTCAGTCACTTGTCCAGAGAAAACTCCAAGATTAAGCGTGCTTGAGCTGGAGTGGTCAAAGGATGGGTGACCTCGCAGAAAGTGATTTTTAGAACCGTGTGAGTAAGGACAAAACACGGGGAAAGGTCATGTGGTGATTTGTAGGGTCAATAAACAAATCTTTAAAGCCTTTCGGACGTAGCGTACCGACTTGTCGACCGGTAAAGTGGGCTCACGAGCCTGGAGAGGATGTGGGGCCCATTAAGGTGATGGTCGGGGCGTTACAAGTGGTATCAGAGCCGAAACCAGTCGAGTGTGGAGTTTAGAGGGCTCACACTGAAGGGGTTGACGATCTGGGTACGCAACAAGGGTGTTGTGATAAATTAGTGGGGGTGAATTGTAACACCCCAGTTTCAGGAAATATGATATGTGGTGGTGCATGCGGAGAGGTTTAAAAGAATTGATTTGGCCACCTATATCACCAAAGTGCACTTATCTTTTTGGTCACTTGTCCAGAGAAAACTTCAGGGTTAAGCGTGCTTGAGCTGGAGTAGTCAAATGATGGGTGACCTCCCAGGAAGTGATTTTCGAAAATGTTTGAGTGAGGACAAAACACGGGAAAAGATCATGTGGTGATTTGTAGGGTCAGTAAACAAGTCTTTAAACCCTTCCGGATGTAGTGACTTGTCAACCAGTAAGGTGAGCTCACGGGACTGGAGATGATGTGGGGCCTATTAAGGTGACGTAAACAGACGTAGCGTACCGACTTGTCGACCGGTAAGGTAGACTCACGGGGCTGGAGATAATGTGGGGCCCATTAAAATGACGGTCAGGGCGTTACACAAAGCTCATATCAATGCAACACTCAATTATACTTCAAGGATAAGGTAGGGTGTTCCATTAACAAGTTTCTGAAGGAAGATTCAAACAATGAATATGTTCAGTTACATAAAACCGCTATTAAATGCTTGACACATCCAGATAAATACTTTGAGAAAGTTCTACGTCGAGCTATCAACAAGATGGGAACAGATGAGTGGTCACTACACGAGCAGAAGTCGACATGGAACGAATCAAAGAAGAATACATACGTAGAACTACGTTCCTCTTGGGTCGAGCCATTTCTAATGACACTTCTGGTGACTACAAGAATATGCTTCTCGCCCTTCTCGAACATGACCATGCTTGAAACAATATCATCGTTTCATTGTCTTTTATAAAACATTTGTGATTAGGTCATGCAAACTTGTCTGGTTGATGACTATTAATCTTCATTTCAATAAACTTAAATGCTTATCTCTTGTTACAAACTAGATTCCAACTAAGGCAAAAGCCACAACAAAAGCTTCATAATCTAAGCACAGACATCTCGTACAATCTCTACACTTACAAAGATCCTCCACTCTCTTTGTGTTCACCATTGTTGGAGTTTGTACCTTCAAAGCTATCTTCAACAAAAGAGGCTTATCACAACTTTCCAAAACCCGATCTTTTGTCTCATTCATCACTACGAATCTCTCTACTTCCATCCCATCTGATTTGAATACCGATTTCCAAGAAACGTCTCCTCTACCTATCGACTCCGACCTCGACCACTTCCTTAAAAACGACGTCGTGTTCTTCCTTATCCGCAGCTCGAAAACAACGTTTTGTTGTTTCAATTCCTCAACCGCGGCTCCATTGCCTTGGCACTCTAGACCGAATGACTGGTTCCAGATCAAGGCCTCGTGGTCTGACCTCGAACATATCTCCGCAGTGTTTAGTTCTATCTTACTGTCATTCCCTGCATGAAGATAGAATCTAACGAAAAAAGTGGTTGATGATGACTTGAGCTCTACGTTTCTCGCTTCCAGGATTTTCACTTCACACTTAAGATTACGAACAACGCTACCCATTTTCTTCAGAACTTCAAATCAAATCAAGGAATTTTATTCTCACCAAGGGAAAAGCTTAAAGCGGATTCTAGAGGAGTGAGAATAGTGATTATGAAAACGGCCTGTACGATGAATATGTGCATGTACAAATTCTCTGTTTATAAATACATAAATGTGTGGAGAATGTTCAATAAAATTTTCCACTATGTTTCCATTATTGTGATAAATTAAATATTGAAGTTAATGTTAGTGAAGGTTTTATTTAATAAATAAAACTCTTGAGCATCTCAAGGAACCAAGGGTCGATTTTAATATTGACTCTTGCCCATAGTTTTGGGAGATAATTAGATACGCATGATCATGGTATACCAAAGAACAAGACAATAAGGTGTGCCAATTTAATGACTTGAACATTATTATATTTTTAGCGATACCATCCAATAGCCGAAAGTGTCTGAAATAGAGTCAACAGAATCAAATTAAATAAGAACAATTTGATAGTGTCCCTCATAAGAGTGTGGTATTTGAGTCAAAATACAGTTATAAGAAACAAAATGAGCCAAGTCATACTAGACAGAGTTTATCACATATAATGTGCCAAAAATATAACATCATAATTCATAGTTTACAAAGTATATGTAAAATATCATCGATTATGATTAAAAATAAAAAATAAAAAATTTCACCAAGAAAATTAAAATTATTTGAACTTGATAGAAATAAAATGTTTTCACAATACTTTATTTCAAAGTGGTTTCCTCATTCATAATTGGCTTTCATAATATGAAAGGACAGTATTGTTTAGATTTATATCCGTTGGAGTTATCCAAAGGACAGCATTTTAAAACTTAGTGTACGAATTTAATAGATATCAATGCAATTTTCCAAAAAGACATCAAAAATGATTTTCTCAAAACCTGACGTAAAAGGTAAATAGGGGCTTGGTCCATATCCTCTTTCCTCCAACCAAATTTCACTCTCGTGTACATGATAATGATAATGCACAGTGGATTCAATGCTAGATTTTCCAGTTTTCAAATTCATTAAATTAAATATGGTAATCGAATAGACTCCACTAGAACTCCCTTTCTTAACACAAAATTTATTTTATTAGCTAACACAATTCATCTTTGTTTCATATTTGAATACAAGAGAATGAAATTTATACAAATTGGAACTCATATTGTCTATTGAATAATTTTTTACTTCTTAGTTACATATACACCATTGAATATAAATAAATAAAATAACTGAAAAACATAACAAATCTTTCTTTTTTTTTTACTCCTTCAAATAGATAAAATTTAAATTTACCACAACTGCTACACTCATGCAAAACTAAATAAGAGAAGAAAAAATAAATAAGAGAACTTACAATTTCCATGAAAAGGACTAAAAACCCAAATACAAAAGACTTGATCGTCTTCTCAACTTCAGTTAAACGACCTCGTTTGATCCGTTGTTTCAGGATTTCATGTATCATCTTCTCCTAGCTTTATGCTATATCCATGCCTCATACCTGAACAAGTTCATATATTTTGACATCAAAAACTATTAACTGAAATCAGACACACTTGGTTGATCATAATATGCAAGTTAACCGGTAAAAATCTTACCCTTCGAAGAAGTTTTCTCACTCGATTTATCCCGGTTTTTCCACTTCTCTCCATGGCCTTCTTCTTCCTCTTCATCGTCATCATCATCATCAAGTCCCATATGATCTCTTCCATCATCTCCAATATCGCTCTCACTTACTGTTTCCCATTCTGAATCATCGGTTTCATTTCCATACACTTCCCTCTCTTCACCTTTTCTATGCACACCTCCATGCTTCAATGCTGCTTCTTTAAACAACCAAGCGGCTCGCATCTGCTTCTTCACCAACCTCTCTGCGTAATCAGGAACTTTGTTCTGTCTCATAGAGAGATCTGGATCATTCGACTGAGAACATTCGTTGATGAACAGAATAGCGTCCAACAAACTCTCTTTAGCTAGACCTAACATATCATAAGCTTGAGCTCTTCTCCAAAGACTCTTAGCATGTCGGTTTACAGGATTGTGCAAGCTAAGCGCACGTGTGGCATCGCTTATAGCAACCAAAGGCTGTTGAAGCAAGAGATGACACTGTGCTCGATTGCTATACAACACTACTCTCTCCTTCTTCGACCTCATTGGACATAAAGACAAAGCTTCCGAGTACTTTTCTGCTGCACCAGCAATGTCTCCTGAAGAAAAGAGAGAGTTTCCTTCGAGTTTGACCACCAACGCCGCTGCTTGTTTGATATGAAGATCCTCTTTAGGCATATTCTTCTCCCACTTCAGCCTTTGTCTGGAACTCACTGTCTCTTCAATTAATTCTCTTGAACGGTTGCCCATGGAGCTGCATTCTTGAAGGACACTTACAATAGAATCTCCAAGCTTCTTGTGATCGCCCAAGTTTGTGATCTCTGCAAGATCTACTAGCGTTGGTACAGCCTTATCAATAACCTTGTGAGACGTATTAGGATCTTGAAGCAACCAAAGAAGACATTCAACCGCCATATACTGCCAATCATCAGAAGAACGAGCGATATTACACAAGGCCTCGATCATTCCCGGACATGCAGAGACAGGTCCGCGACCAAGTTTATGCTGACATATTGTTCTAAGCAACCCAATACCAGCCGGCGAGTTTTCATTAACAAGTCCACCCCACATAACCGGAAGATTCACCAGAAACTCTGGTTTGCAGAGAGTGGGAAGAAACTCTGGTTTAAAGGCAAAACAGTTTATGAGCTGAAGTGACCAGCACTGCAATTGGCTCGCCCATTCCTCTGATTTTCTCGACTCCATCTCAACACCTCCCATGCCTCGTGTCAACAGATCGCAATGGTAACTTAACCTTCGATCTGGATACTGGTAAAAATGAGAATAAACTATTTCCAATGAACTCATTGCCAGTTGGATAGCAAGTTCGAGAATCTCTCCGTGATTTGCAACAGCTGGAAATGTGCTCGGGTAAGTAGCTAAATGCCCTAATGCACGAACCGCCACTCGCTGTTCGACCCAAGTAAGCCTACCTCTTAAAAGCTCAACAAGTGGAGGAATCACTCCAGCTTCCACAGCTCTCTCTGCAAACTCTTCCATGTTCATAGTGTAAGACCCAATAATGTGAGCAGCGTAATAAGGAATATATATGTTCTGGTCATGAGATAGCCAACGCCGGTTTTTAAGTCCTTTCCAGATCAAAGCAGACATACACTCAAAGATTCCAAGCTCAATGAATTCAGGATCATTTGGATGTGCCATTGCTGTATTCCAAAGACCACTGATGGGAAGAACTTGACCATCGTCGTCTTGAGAAGGAAGATCTCGAAAGAATTTGAGAATGCAGGATCTTCGTTTGCTGGGGTTGCCTTCTTTCATTACACAGAAGAAACATCCTGGATAAGGACACTCTTGCGAAGAAGCTTTATCCATTGACAAAAACCCAAAAAACACAAAACTTGTGTCCGCTTCGGTGTTGCTATATCAATTAATCTACCTAACACCAATACCAAAAACATATCATCAGCTAAAAATCCAAAACGAGAACAATTTTTATAACAGTTTTAAATTATAACAAAACAAAAAACTAGTATAGTATTGAATAAATTAACAATGTTTCTACATGCCAAGTCAATCCTGAAAACGAAAGGCGGAATTGGATCTTACACGAGAATTCTGAGTGGTCCTAAATTTTGAAAACCCGAGAGGGAAATAAAGAGAACTGAAAATAGACAAAAACAAGTTCATGTAAATTTTCACAATCTGGACCAGAAAGCATAAGACAAATTTAATTGAGAAACAAAAAGACTACATTGCTCGAAGTGACTAGATCTCTGGGGACAAGAGAACAACATATACCAAACACTAGAGATTTTTGATGTGTCTAACAGTAAGATCTAAGTTTTAAAACAGTTCAACTTAGCTAAATGGAGTCTAAGAACCCAAACCCAGTAGAGAAAGAGTTCACCACAATGACTCTGGAGAATCTACAAGGAAAGAACGAAGGTTCGAGATACCCATTAAAAACAAATCCTGTTTTGTATACGTTACAAAGAACAAAAAGAGAAAGTTTTGTTCTTTATTTGATTGCTGAATTTTGACTGAAAGAAAAGGCTAAGAAAAAGAAGATACCTAGAATTAGGATATTGGCAAAATAACCCTACAAAACAGCAGATTACTGCTGCTTCTTCGATCTTTGTGATTAACTAAAGGATTGTACAGTAGCATTTAGCTGATGATTCCGGCTCATCTTCTTCAATCCGACATTGGAAGATAAAAACTCAACGATGAAGAAGAGAGAGATACGGATCTTCTCTTCTGTCTAAAAGCGTGGGACATAAAAAAGAGTAAAGTGAATTATCGGAACCCAAAAACCGAAATAACTCCAAATTACACACGCGCCTGCCTCTTGTTCTGTCGGATCCGGTTAAATCCGGTTCGCTATCTGGCGTCTAATGCTTTACCATGCTAATGGCATTATTTTTGTGAATTATTTCAAATCAAGTAAGCCGAAAGAAACAATCATGTTCTGTCTCTTCTTTAGAGAGTCTCTATTTTTTTTTGAAGTATTTTTTTGTTGTCTCTCTTCTCTTCTCTATGTCAAAACTTTAAGAGAGATCAATACTCAAATCTATCTTCTCTTTTTCACCTATGTCTTTCTCTAAAACAGAATGAAGAACGTCTTCTGGTCCGTCTTTGGTCGTCGACAAATCTCTCGGGTCCGTTTTGGTCGTCAATTAACCTCTCGGGTCTGTTTTGGTCGCCGACTAACCTCTTGGATCCGTCTTGGTCGCCGAATAAACTCTCGGTTTGTCTTGGTCGCTGATCAACCTCTCGAATCAGATGTCGATTAGCTTTTTCAAATTCTACCTTTAATTTCATATGTTCCCTTGTATCCTTGTGTTTTAAGTATATCTCTTTCAAGTCCTTTTTCTTCTTCCCTATAGACTCAATCGGTGCATGCAAAGATTAACAATCTTTGTCAACTCCCATCTCATCTTTTATCTATTATTATTCTTATTTCAGTTTTCTTTTAAAACAAAATCACTACCTTTGTTAGCGGATCATCTTTCTTCCTCTCCCTTTTGTTTGTAATCAAGTTCCATCTTTTAATTTTATTCACCTATTTCTCTCATCAAATTTTTTTTTTTCTGTTAATTGGAGTTTCAAGTCAAAATCAAGAGTTCATTGATGGTGCATGCACTAATAGAGATGTGCCTATATGTAAAAAAAAAAGACATTCGTCCTTAAAATAAATCTAATTTTTGGGCCTCTAAAACTTTTCAAAAAATCATATATTATAATAAATTTTCTAGTTTATATTATATAAACAATCAGTTTTTGATCTTCATAAATATTTTTCTTAAGAATTAGATTATTTTGAGCGAGAACTAAGTTGTATTAGAAATTATGTTAGATTTAGTTCCAGTTGTCTATGCAAAAAAAAGTTTGTCAAATCCAAAATTACTTAAATATTATTTATTATCAACTATATCACAAAAAATGATTTAGTAATATATAGATATATAGAAAGCAAAACAATATATATTATGAAAATTTTGTTGGAAAAATTTACTTAAAAATAAATAAAAATATTATATTGTAAAAATTTATTTTTTTAATTTTATATATTATACTAAATTATATTATATTTATGTTATAAAAAATTTATATTATAAGTATTGTTTTATACTTACTTTGGGTAGATTAGAAATCGCATAGAGACTGATGGGGTCAAAAGCCATCCAAATTTCAAGTCCAATCTTGANCTTACTTTGGGTAGATTAGAAATCGCATAGAGACTGATGGGGTCAAAAGCCATCCAAATTTCAAGTCCAATCTTGAAACTGCATCTCATCTTCCAGTTTGGGAGTTTAGAAATCACATGATTCCCAGCTTGCATGTTTTGGAGGAGCTTACGATCAGTGATTAGATGGATTTTGAGCTACAATTTGGAATTTTCCTCCTAGGTGGGATTCTTTCAATTCAGAGGATGCGTTTCACTTCATCTTCTACTGGTGTTCTCGATTTTAAGTAGTAATTCTTCGATTGCTTACCACCGTTATTCGAGGAGAAGTGAGCAGGTGGATCAAATATTCGAGATCAATTTTGAGTCTCGGAAGCATCGAAGTCTCTTGAAATGGGTGCTCTCCAGTGACAGACAATAATGACAACTCTTTCCTCCGATGGATTTTCTATGGTGGAGACGGCTAATATTTGGATCTGAGTTCTCGAAAAGTAGATGACTGGTGATTTCCGGTGAAGTGTATCTCAATTTCTCGTCGGATTGTGAGTAACGGAAACGCTCAAGGATCGACATGTGGATCGCGTGTGTGTAACGTGACTTAGGTTGTTGCCACTTCTTTGGTTTTGGGCATCTTATGCTGGCCCGCTATCTATTTTCTTTTGTATCGAACCATTTGACTTGTACGCTCATTTTGGGCATTTTTAATAAAATAATAAATAATGACGACAAAAAAAATCAAGTAAGCCAATATAATGGAATCGCTATGATAAACACTCATTAATATGCGAGTCCACTAGAAACAGATAGCGGGCCACTAAAAATAGATAGCGAGTCATTGTATTATACAGTAATTTAGCTAATTAAACGGTTAGTTATGGTCCAATATTATAAAAAAATAACACTCAATATATTTCCTTTCAAAAACGATCCCTGTAATGGTGTTATCTACATATTGCACTGAACAGCTTTTCTTTTACAAAACTTTAATTATGACCCCATCTTTCTATAATTAAACAATGGAACCCTAAACGAGAAAATTGTCGTCAGTAACTCAAATCATCAATTAACAGTTTCACTCTGATGTTGTTTCAGCAGATAAGTCTCATCGTGTTCCTCAGCTCCTAAACACTTCACCTCAATCTCATCATCTTCATCTTCTTGGAATTGCTGCATCTCTGACTCGATCAACGCCTGCATTTTCGCTCTGTCACGGTCCCTTGGGTACGTGCAATATAGGAACGAGTAGATTGTGCAACAGATCACCATTGGAATCCCGATCGATGTGTAGAGTGCTTTAGCGAGCGATGCTGCGTTTTCTCTATCTGTTTCCATCTTGACCAAGCTTGAGGACCCTTCAGGGGTCGGTTTATAGCCATAGACGTTTTGAGCAAGCATCCCTACAATAGGAGGAGCAAAAGAAGCTAATATCCTCTCGAATGAACTGTCTAACGCGTAGATGCTTGTTCGTGCTTTCTCAGGAACAATTTCTGCAAATATCGGACTGTGTAATTCCATTCAAGTGGATTCTTCTAAATGGTTAGAGAAATACAAAAACTTTCAAGAAAATTGAAATTAATGTATTAAACTTACCCATTGGTTGCTGCACCGTTCCATGACATACATAATCCCATGATGACAAGAACCATACCGTGACTAAAAGCGGTGGAGGGATCATCAGGTAATCCGATAAGCAATATCGCAGCCAAAGGAATAGCAGAGCCAGCGCTTATCTGAGAGAGGATTATTCTACCGGCATTAGGTAACTTCTTAGCGAGAGTATCTCCCATGTATCCTCCAAACAAACCTCCAACAGAGCAAGAAATTGTGAAAAGAGTTACTAAAACTGCAGTTGTTTTGTGGGAGAAGCCAACAAGTTCTAGCCACAATGGTGCAAAAGCTAAAGCTGACCAAGGGAAGGAGCCTGAAACTCCCTGAGCGACAAAGATTTGGAATGACGGAATCTTTATAACCATCTTTGCTTCTTTCAATAGATCCTTTATGTCTAACCAGAATGGTTTGTTTTTGTTATGTTTTGTAACGCTCATGTTGCTGTAATGAGGGTCAGTGGCGAAGAGTCGGACCAAGATACCGACTATCACGCTTACGATTCCTACCAAAAGGAAAGCCATTCTCCAGCCAGCGACGCCATTGAAAGATCTGGAGGCTAAGAGGATAGCACAGATATTGCCAAGTATGGAACCAATGTTGGAAGTGAATCCTAACCATCCAAAAGCCATGCCACGGTTACTATCTTCGGTTGAGTCAGCAACTAGTGACTGAATCGCAGGTGTCACAATGGCAAGCCCTATCCCATTCAAGCCTCTGGATACAGCAACCTGGTTTTAAAATAGTAACAATGTAACAGTCATTCCGTTCACCTTAGTGATAAATGAAAATCCAAATTTATAAAACTTTCAGTGAGTTTGTATAATGAAATGAATCTCTGATTGTCTCAACTCTTTCCAGCCATACAAATCCATGTCTAATCGCCTTAGTTGAAGATTTTCCTAATCAAACTCTATCAAGCTCCAGAGCTTGTTCTAACCAGATCAACAAATTCCAAAATCCAACAGATCTGATTTCAGTTAGCTTAAAACAGAAGAAAAGGGTAAAAGAAGTTAAACCTGGAAGAAAGTGGTGGAGATGGCGACGAGAAAAGTGGCAGTGGCCCAGAGAAAAGCACCGATGGCGATGACGTGTGCTCGATTATGCCTTGAAGATAAGTAAGCAGCTAAAGGATAACAAGCAGACTGAACAATAGAGCGGAACAGAGTCAAAGCTCCAAGAGCAGTGGGATCCACGTGTAAAGCTTCTCCTACCTCTTTGTAAACTCCTGGAAGCAGAGACTCGTCGGCTCGCTCCATGATTCCGGCAAGATACACCAAAACTAATGTTAGAGTCTCCGATTTCATCGCTTCTCCAGATTTCGATTCTGGTTGAATCTACGCCGGGCTGAGATCAATAACACAGGAGTTGGTTTCGTTCGAACTTGCTTCAATGGGAAGACAGAAATTGGAGTGTTGAGGTCAACGGGAGACGACCGAAGAGGTACGGTCCAGATGGACACGACGACACGTGTACGTATGTGATTTCATAGAAGCAGACAGACGTGGGATGTGATTTCATAAAGGCAAAACGTGGGGCCCGTATAGTTGTGATCGAATGTAATTGATTTTGTGTGAATCTTCAAAGTTCAGACAAGATCAAAGTCTTACCATAATCTTGGGAATCTCATATGTTTCCTGTTTTGGTGTTTTGTTAATGTAATTAACTTGTCTAACTTAATCGGGATTTGTCATTAAATTCATAAATTCTAAAAATGTATATATTTTCCTTTTCTAATTCTACCATTCTAAAATTAACTAGGATGTTACTCGCGCTAATAGCGTGGACTTTACGAATATTTTTAGATTATATAATTTGTGTTTCTTAATTTCTAAGAATTTATAAATTACAACTGTGATATTATATGTTTGACATATCGATTTAATATCACACTATGATAATATAGCATACGAAAAACGAATATATATTTTTTGGGTTTGACAATAAAATTTGGAACTTTATCCATAGTTTTCGGTATTATACGTATGTATAGGTTTTGGATCTGAAAATGCAATAAATTGGCAATATACCATAGTTTAAAGTTTTTTTTCCTTTTCTCGCTCGCTTGTTGTATCCAAACTAATCCGATTTTTTGTTCGATGTAAAAAGCGGTTTAGTTTCAATTTGTTCAGTTTGATTTCAACTGAACCAATTAATCACTGAAGTTGGATTTTTTGATAACTTATTTATTTATTTAAATTAACACTAATAAGCCCATGAAATATGTAAGTATTGCATTTTAACTTGATTCAAACTCCTGAGCTGAATACAATAGAGTGGGTGCATCAAAATATTTACGTTGGCCCCATTGTATTATGAGCTCAAAATTGCAAACAAAAACTGTAAAATTGTACTCATAAACATCAAAACATCCTTTCAATTATTGAAAGATATTTACAACAAAAGTGTAAGAATAAAAAGGATTAGAAAGGAGCTGTAGCAATGTCCCAACCATGAGGACTCATAAACATCATTCTTTCATCTTCTTCTTCATCATCATCCTTCGTATTCATGCATATACGTCCTCTTTTATCATCAGTTCTTAAACCCTCACGCGTCTCCTGCATTTTTGTTTTTCACATCATCCATTAATAAACTCTACAAAAGAAAATCAAACTTTACAGAAAGTATTAATACCTTAGTGAAAATATCCCTAGCTTTCTGAGTTGTCTTGGTTTTCAAAACATACATTGCTTCTTCTCGAACATTTTGTATTTGTTTAAGATGCTGTGTCATTTTGGTTATGTCTCTATCGATGGCCTCCTCTCTAACATCTCCATTCTCTTACCTACTTCCATCTCTTAAGAGATGGTGATTACTATGATTTGTGAGAATCAAATTTTGTGCTTATTCGATTTGCATGAAAGAGTGATAACGTATATGGGAGAGCTCCTTCTGCCTTTTCTCACAAAATTTTTTATGGTCTTAAAATAATATTTTAATGGTATTGGTCGGTCTGATGACATATTTTTGACCTTTTTGCTTCCTACAACACCCGTGGATTCCTGAAGGTTATATTTCCTTACTCCAAGCAATGGCTTCCTTGGAACCAGATACAAAAATACAAAATACAAAGTATGTAAGTCATGAACAAAGACAAAATTGATTGTGGTCACAATATTTTAGGTCAGGGCACGTTTCAGACAATTATCACTTGCTTACTTATATTGGATTCACTGAATAATGCTTGACATTTTCATATACACAAAGCTGAACTGTATAAGCAAAGTAGATAGAAATGTATCAGGGGATTAAATACCCATTTCATAGAGAATTACCAGCGGAGCTCTAGCCACAAGGTTCTCATCACCATCTTCTCGTTTAGACGTCCTATTATTCCTTCCATGGCCTTGAGAAACCTTCTCTAAACAATCTGAAGCACATTCATGAAACTGGTATGAAGAATATTTGCAATTCGGATGCGCTTTACGATTGACATCCGTAGCTTAATCAATGTATAGATTTAGCCACAAATAACAAACTGCACTGAAAGATCCAAAGATAACAAATCAGAATGAAATTCCAGAAAGGTCAAAAACAAACAAATGACAGTTGAACAAACAATTCAAGGTATGTAAAAAGGTCAAAACTTTAAAACTCTTTTTTTTTTGGTCAAAAGACTTTTTTTTTTGTCAACTCACATTAATAAATCACCAAAGAGGTGAAAGAAAGTTACACTCCGAAACCAAAAGGTGACTCTCTAGAATAACGAGCGAGAGCATCAGCCTTATGGTTTAGAGAGCGTGAGATTACATGAAGAGAGAAAGCACTAAAAAGAGACTTTAACCTGTGAAAGTCTTCCTGATAT
>OVAX01002533.1:0-24419 GCA_900406405.1 Lepidium africanum
GTTGCGTTGTAAATGCGTTGTAAAATGACGTCCCAAACTCAGCGTTTTCTTGTAGTGATAGAGGTTAATTAGTTTTTATTATCAACGTGTCTTTTTTTTCAAATGTTTGTTTGAAAAGAATTATATAAAATTATCTCTAAACATTACATATATTTATCGTATGTGTATGATTAAGTGGAATGCTTATGAGACTTTGGAAGATTCAAAAAGGGTTACAAATTTCAATAACCAGTAACAATACATTGCATATTTTTCTTTCTTTCTTCTTTAATCATGCATCATTACCATTCACCTTATAAGTCTTCTAAATCATCTCTTTTTGAGATATTTTCTAGATTTTATATCTTTTCTTTGGATTGTGATCTTAATTTTCTTTGATTTGATGCTTAAAGCTATTTTTGAATCTTGCTTTACTCACAAACAAACACAAATATATTTTTTAATATAGTAGATTATATCTTAAAAACATAACATATTCGTTGGTATGTTTGTGATAAACATTTTTATATTTAAAACTATATGAGCTAAATTCCGAAATATATTAAGTCAAACAAAAGACACATATATACTACAATTTTGATCAAAAATTGCTTAAATTTACGAAGTTGGGTTGGTTTAGTTGATTAAGGTTTTACCCTGGTTTTGTTTTTTGTTTTTTTACAGGGTTCGAGTCTTCTCAACTACAAAACAACCTTAACCCTCGTAACGTCTTTAAGTAAAAAAAAAACCGGATTTATATGATATTCGAGGATTAATCTGTACCTAAATCTGAGATTCTACAGTTATGAAAAAAATACACTCGAATAAAAACAACCATGTTATTCAGTTTTTCTTTTAAACGAATATAAATTCCACTGGATTTAAGAGCAATCCTTTTCAATACCTTGGAGAATCAAATTTGAGATATTCAGAAGAGTGGTATAAGTTGACTCATTTAATAAGATCGACTGATTAATATTCATACAACGCATCAAAAATAACAAAATTAAATAACTGAAACCTTAAATATCTTTTTTATCAACCAAAAATATCAAAATGAAAAAGATCTTAAATATCTTTTTGCCAACCTTAAAATAAATTATTAGCAAGTGGTCTTTAGCCGGTAAGTACACTAAAGGCAGTCGCATTTGCATGTTGAGGGATCAAATCCAACTGCCAGCATTATACAGGGACTTAGCTAATGGACCGGTCAATTGTTGCCCAATATTAACAAAAAAAAATATTAATGACAAAGAAATTTATCAATAACTTTGTTACTTTTAATTTTTACCAAATTCACGGGTCGTTAATAAATATCACGGAGTATGGCTTTATAGATTTGTTACTTGATCGTGAAGTTCCCAAAGATTCTTACTAAAGCTCGGGTCAAATTTAATTATCACTATGATATGATGATTTTTTTGTATTTTTCTGTTTTGCCCTAATAATGACAGTTTAACCATTCTTTTTAGTTAACGGGTAACATTATTTGAACTAATATAAACATTTAAAAGTTAAAGAGATACCAATTAAAAAAATTAATAAACAAAAGATATTTGTTTTCCTCATAAAATGTTATTTTTCAAAAACTAATGTCAAATTGTTTTTTTTTTTCTTCTTCTTTCTTGGTTGACGAAACAATGGAATAACGCAGTATAAAAATTACAAAAATCGAGCTAAAATTTGAATATCTCAGACTCAAAATTCAAAAGAGAAAAAACATGTAAGAAAAATTTTCACCAAATTTTTTCTCCATTTGATCCATCGGTCTATGAATAGCAAAGAAGACTTGTTAGTTAGTAATTTTACAATGCTTTTTCAGGAATGGTGTGTAAAATTATATCTGCTTTTTGGCTGCCAAAATTAATATAAGTTGCTGAAAAAAAAGAACAATTTAAAAAACAAACGAGGAAAATTCTCAAAAAAACCCAAACACGAGATAATGATTTGAACGGAAATTTTCAAGAAAACCATTTAGTAAAACTTGTAACCAATTAAGATGAATTAAGTCAATCATTAAGACAAGAAAAGTCAGTAAAATGGTATAAGTTGAGTTTATAAATGTAGATAAAAGACATAGTAATGATTGTATCCTGATTCCTGAAGAGCAAGTAGTCAAAAGAGTATAAAGCTTAAGAAGAGGTCTTCTTCATATTTTTACAAAGTAGAGAGCTTGTGTGTGTTAATCGATTCTCTGATATTTTTTTTTTGCTTTATGCGATTAATGTAATTTGTAATCTTCCCCGAGAGTTAAATTATTAAATTATTTTTTTTCAACAATAGATCGTAAATTCTGGTGTCAAATCATTAGCTGGGTCATCCTAATCACTGACTTAAAGCAACTCGGCGGGTAAATTATTAACTTAACTTTAGTTTTTATTTATTTATTTATTACAATTAACTTTTTTAGAAAATTAGAAGAAAAAAACAGTTTTGTTTTCAATGGCATGCTTCATCTTTTTCACATATCATATATTTTTCATACCAAACATAAAGGTTTATATATATTGATTAATTAGTTTAAAAAATGTTTTTTATAGTTATCTTTATAAGTAAAAGACAAACCTTTAAACACCAAATCACAAAGCACAAATCTTTAAAACCTTCTGAGAATAAGAAGAGTCGACAAAAGTTGATTTTTTTTTTGTTCTACAAAAAATTCGTATCTTTATATGACTAAAGCTCTCAACTGGAAAATTCCTTCAATCCGTACAAGCAGGCTCCGTATTTTTCTTTAGACCTGAAACAAAAATATTAAAAAAAGTGGGGAGTGACACAAGAAGCAGTATAATCGTTAGCTTCCACTAAGCAAAGCACCCAAAGTCACCAACTTTAAATACCCAATATGTGTCTTCGTTTTTAATCTCGGATCATTCTGAAACAACATGGCGAGAGATAGCTTCTCATTGAGTATTGAGAATCTTCCTGATTCTCCAATGGGTTCAAGGACGAAGATGGAGAAAGTGTTCGATAAAATGACTAAATGGGTTACCCCTTGGAGAAGTAATTTGGAGAGTCCAAGAGATAGGATGATTTTGCGTGGAGATGTTGAGCAAGATGAGTTTCAATTCGCAAGTACTCACTGTTTGTCTTCTTATTACAGTGTCTTTGTTGTTCGTCTCGCTATAATGGTTAGATTTCTTCTTGTTCCTCTTGTTTCTCCAACTCAATTATGTTTGATTTCGTCTGTTTTCGCATGTTTAATTTATGATCAAATCCATTGATGAGAAAGGAGGAAGGTATTTGAACATTGAGAGGTGCTTTCTGTGTGTGTGTATCAGGTGATGTTAGCAATTTTGATTGGACTTTTAACCATTTTAACATGGCATTTCACAAGGATTTATACAAAGCAGTCACTTCATACCTTAGCAAATGGCCTGCGATACGAACTTATGCAGCGTCCAATCTTACGGATGTGGAGCGTTTTAAACACCACATCCGAACTAACAACAGCTCAAGTCAAGCTATCTGAATATGTCATCAAAAAATATGACAAGCCAACCACTCAAGCAGAACTTGTTGAGGTATTATTCTCTGTTCTTTGTGTCTTATCTCTGATTTGAGATCCTGTAGTTATTCTATTTCCTATTTTGATCAGATGTATCAAGCAATGAAGGATGTGACATGGGCTCTGTTTGCTAGTGCTAAAGCTCTAAATGCCATAACCATAAACTACAGAAATGGATTTGTCCAAGCTTTTCATAGAGATCCAACAAGTAGCAGCACATATTACATCTTCTCTGATCTAAAAAACTATTCCATAATTGGAACGGGGCCTGAAGATGTACGCGGGTGGAACAACCAGTCAATACACGGGAACCTGTCTGCCATTTGGTACCAGCAACAGCTTCATCCAACAACAGGAGAAAAGCTGGGAAAGCCTGTTAAAATCCCACCAGAGGATTTGATCAACATTGCAGGAATCTCACAAGTGCCTGGTGGTGAAGCTTCTTGGCATGTGACAGTGAGCAAATACATGGACTCTCCGCTTCTCTCAGCGGCTTTGCCAGTCTTTGATGCATCAAATAAGAGTATTGTGGCCGTTGTGGGGGTGACAACTGCACTCTACAGCGTCGGGCAGTTAATGAGAGAACTTGTAGAAGTCCATGGTGGACATATATATCTGACATCTCAACAAGGATATTTGCTTGCTACTTCCACTAATGGTCCTATTCTAACGAATACATCAAAGGGGCCTAAGCTAATGAAAGCCATTGATTCAGAGGAATGGGCTATAAAGACAGGAGCTCAGTGGTTAGAGAAAAAATATGGAAGTAACCGCCCTCACGTTGTTCATGCTGAGAATGCAAATCTTGGTGACCAACAATACTATGTTGATTCATTTTATCTTAATCTTAAGAGGCTTCCTATTGTAAGTTTCTAATACCAAGAGTTTAGGCTAGATTTAGATTCTCAGAATCACGTTATTTAATTTTCGGTTTACGCAATTTGTAGGTAGGTGTTGTCATCATTCCCAGGAAGTTCATAATGGGAAAAGTGGATGAAAGAGCCTTGAAGACTTTGATTATACTGATTTCTGCTTCTGTCTGCATTTTCTTTATTGGATGTCTCTGCATTTTAATTCTCACAAATGGAGTTTCAAAGGAGATGAAACTGAGGGCAGAACTGATAAGGCAACTAGATGCAAGAAGAAGAGCTGAAGCTTCAAGCAACTACAAAAGCCAGTTTTTGGCAAATATGAGGTTGGTCATTACTACATCTGTAAAAGACATGTTTATCATTCTTAATGCTAAATATCAAACTGAGTTTCATGAATTTTTCTTCATGTTAGCCATGAGTTGAGGACACCTATGGCTGCTGTGATTGGATTGCTAGATATTCTTATCTCAGATGATTGTCTTTCAAATGAGCAATACGCAACAGTTACTCAAATCAGAAAGTGCTCTACTGCCCTCCTTCGGCTTCTCAACAACATACTGGACTTGAGCAAGGTTAGAATTAGAAGACAGGATCTTCTCTTTATTCTGATATATGAAGAAAATCTTTAAGCTTTAGTGGTACATCTGTGCTTTTCCGGAATTATCATGTCACAAGCAGCTATAAGCTGTCCTTTGATTTCTTCCTTTTCCACACCATAGGTTGAGTCGGGAAAACTTGTTCTGGAAGAAGCTGAGTTCGATTTGGGAAGAGAACTTGAAGGACTTGTTGACATGTTCTCAGTGCAGTGTATTAACCACAATGTAGAGACAGTTCTAGAGCTCTCTGGTATGCCTCAGTATTATATTAGAGACAATCAGTGAAGAGTTTTGGGTTAGGAACTCTCATTTATCTTGCCTTTTTTACTCGCAGATGATATGCCAACATTAGTCAGAGGGGACTCGGCAAGACTTGTTCAAATCTTTGCAAATCTTATAAGCAATTCTATAAAGTTTACATCAAGTTAGTTAATTACCATTTATTTTCTTATCTTTTCTCATGCCAGATCTGCATTGCTAATATAAAAATATGGTTGCTTTGCAGCGGGTCACATTATTCTTCGTGGATGGTGCGAGAACATGAACTCTATACATGATGAGGTCAGCTTAAGTGTTGACAGAAAGAAACCATGGGCTCCAATAAAGACAAAACTGGTGCATCACAGAAATCATGTGCAGAGGTCTTGTAAGAACACAAGCAAAATGGTTCTTTGGTTTGAGGTTGATGACACTGGATGTGGTATGGCCCTTTAAGTTTCTTAACTATATACCCTTTTGCTATCCGCATCATCTATCTCCCAGATTCTAAAACTTTCTGTATTATATAAATTTTATCTGCAGGAATTGATCCAAGCAAATGGGACTCTGTGTTTGAGAGCTTCGAGCAAGCTGATCCTTCTACTACTCGGACGTAAGTGATTATGATTAACTGCACACAGTGAATAGTAAAGCAAAATCATGATAATTGTTGAATCTTATGCCTCACTGGTATTATTCCAGGCATGGAGGAACTGGTCTTGGACTGTGTATCGTGCGAAACTTGGTGAGTTAAGTCACTGGACTTTTAGAATTTGATGAGTCATAGAAGCAATTAAATGAGCTGAAAACCTGCTTTGTAACCATTTACAGGTACAAAAGATGGGTGGAGAAATCAAAGTAGTACAGAAGAATGGCATAGGGACTCTAATGAGACTATATTTGATTCTGAGTACTCCTGATACTCCAGATCAAAACTTCCAGCCAGATTTCTCCAAGTACGGTCTCGTGGTACGTAAATCTGAAAAAGAAATTGTAAAGAATGCATTATGGTTATGTCTTTGTGAAAGTGTTAATGGTTTATCTACAGGTTTTGCTTTCCATGTCTGGAATTACAGCAAGAATGATTACATCCAAATGGTTGCGTAAACATGGCATTGCAACTGTTGAAGCATCAGACTGGAACGAGCTGACTCAGATCATTAGAGATCTCTTGGAGACAGGAAGCCATGAAAACAGCTTTGATTCACAGCACAACATTGCAAATTCACAGAGGGCAGAGCTTTCAAATATAGCAGAAATCGAGAATCCTGTGTTTGTCATAGTGGTGGATATTGGAGTACTTGATCTCACTACAGATATATGGAGGGAACAGCTTAACTACCTTGACCGTTTCTTGAGCAAAGCAAAGTTTGCTTGGCTGCTAAAGCATGACACCTCCAATACAGTTAAGACAGAGCTCAGACGAAAAGGGCATGTCATGATGGTTAACAAACCGTTGTACAAAGCCAAAATGATCCAGATTTTGGAGGCTGTAATAAAAAACCGGAAGAGAAGCTTGTGTAATGGCTTAAGAAACAGATTAAGCGGAAGTGATGAATCCCACGAATGCCTCGAAATCGATCCAACACAATTTGACACTTGCAGTTCTGATGATTCCTCTGAGACATCTGGAGAGAAACATATAGAAAAATTTGTGAAACCAACCACCTTGCAATCTCCAGCGCTTAAGAACTATCTCATTGACTGCACTAACAGCAATGATGACACATCTGCAAGTATGACTCAAAAGAACACAGAAGAAGAAGATTGGAAACATAGGCTGTATTCAGGAATTGCTTTGGATGGGAAGAATCATAAATCCCTTGAAGGTATAAGAATCCTACTGGCAGAAGATACACCTGTTCTGCAACGAGTAGCCACCATAATGCTTGAGAAAATGGGAGCAACTGTAACTGCAGTCGCAGATGGACAACAAGCAGTTGATATCCTCAACTACGGGTCGACGAATGCACAAGAACACAAATCTTCTGAAGACGAAACCATTACACAGACTAGTTTTTGGAAGTCCTCACCTTATGACTTGATCCTCATGGACTGCCAGGTACAATTACTTTCACTTTAACTTTTACTTCCCAATTCGATATACAAAGAAATGACATTGGTTCAACATTTTTTGTCATGGTAGATGCCAAAAATGGATGGATATGAAGCAACAAAGGCGATAAGGAGAGCAGAGATTGGTACCGGGCTTCACGTTCCAATCGTGGCATTGACAGCTCACGCTATGTCTTCTGATGAAGCTAAATGTTTGGAGGTAGGAATGGATGCTTATCTCACAAAGCCTATTGATAGAAAGCTAATGGTCTCAACCATTATGTCACTCACTAAACCATCAACACTCCTAACTTCATTTTCTGCCTGAAAGCAAGGGATAAAAATCTAACAAGAGAACTTTCTTAGGTTCGGGATCTTGGTTTTGTATATATATGTGGTTGTAAAATTGAGAAAGAGGTTTTTGGGGGGGGAGGGAAAGAATCCAGTTTTTTGGGTCATTTTTTGTGTACTAAGAATGTTTGTACTTAAACAAGAATACATGTATACTTGTTTTTGATGATGTAAATTAAAACGATAAAGTTCCAATGTTTTTGCTCTTATGTTTCCCTTGCCAATGTGTAACGTTCTGCAGTCTTTTAGTAAATGAAAAATGGTAAAAAACTGGCCTATGCAGGTTTCGAACCTGCGACCTTCGCGTTATTAGCACGACGCTCTAACCAACTGAGCTAATAGGCCATTTGTTCTCTATTCTATTGAGATATTAAATGTTTATTAAATCAAATTTTGAATAGATGTATAATTAATGTACTTTGGTGAATGTGATTGCATTAATGCTCTGTTTGTGACAGCCTTAAATAGTATTATAGTTTGATGCAGACTAAATTCTCTGTATCGAATCTCCCACCAAATTCTTTGAATCGAATCTCCTCCTACTTAAATGATTCATGTATATCGTACGCATGTGACAAAATATATTTGATGCTAACGTGAATGCCATGAGTATCTTCATGTAACAAGTAAGCATTATCTGTTGTTATCATTATCTAATTGGTCTGAACAATAAGGAGCATGTTTCAAACGGCAACGTTAATGAGACAAATCTGTGCTCTGCATTTTTTTGGTCCCTTAGTGACAGGTGAATAGAGGAAGTAGTAAATGCAATATTAGGTCACAGTAAAACAGAAGTATTCGTTTTATAGGATTAAGAGAGCTAGTCACAACTAACTTTGGAAGCTCAATGTGTTTCTTTTTGAAGCCTTCACTAGAGTGGAAGAGACAGAGAGAAAGAGACGACCAGAAACAGAGAAATTACAAAATGGAGCAGGCCTTTTGTGCTTTGTTCTTCTTTTTCTTAGACTTTGGAGGTTGAAGGACCACTCTAATAGCTGCGTCAAATACACCCTTCACGTTCTGCACTTTCATCCAAAACAACAGTAGTAAGCTTCAAGCAAAGTTATGTAATAATACTCAATTCAAAAGGAAAGTTTTTAGTTTCTTGCCTCCTGTGTTTTTGAACTGCATTCGATATATGCAGGAGCTCCAATTTGCTTCTTAAGTTCCTCTCCCTTTGATGCCCAAAGTTGGGGAAAGGTTAAGAGGGTTTCGGCGAAGTAACAAGCAAAGTAAATGGAACCAATTTTAAAGAACATATGTTTACCTGACCAGTGGAAATAGGTACAGCACCAGGGTGGTCAATGAAAAACTGTTTGTCATCTCGAAGATCTGGTTGAACATATGGTGAACACAAAGCATAAGAAGCAGCAAATGAAAGTCGAAAAATAAAAGGGGAGTCTAGGTGGATCAGGCAGTATCCATAAAAAGAAGCACTGGTAAAAAAAAGAATCTGTTACACCAACATTGACAGAACATCTTGTATAAGCCTTTTTAAAAAGGTTTATCATTGTTAAACATCCAACAGCTGCTTATATCAACGTAGCTATCTCTTATAATGTAGGTGGCTGGTTAAATATCAAGAGAACATGTGAGATGCACGATCCATAACATATCCCAAAGTTCATTAAAACCCAAAAAAGAAGCATCACAGACAAACTTGTAAACCTATATTATTGCACATTTGTGATACCCTGCAAATCAGCCCTTTAATTTCCATTAGATCAAAGAGCCAGAAAGAACTAAATGCATAAATCTTTGGCCGTGAACAAATCAAAACAAAACCAAAGAATGTATGGAAGTGTCCACTAGTGTCATGTATAAAAAGGTGATGAGGGAAATCAAAAAGCTAGAGCGTGTATTGTCTTGATTACGACACAATGGCTATTAGCACACTCACATATATGCAAAAAAAAAAAAAGGAAAGGTGCAAGAAAAAGGAAAGAAAAAAGGAATTTACCTAGTTTGGTTCCAACAAGAACTATTGGAACACCAGGGGCATAGTGTTTCAACTCTGGGATCCACTGCAAACAGAAGATAGAGCAGCCAAAATCACAACCAAAAGACATTTTCAGTTTTCATTTCGAAATTTGTAGCAAAAACAGAAACGCACCTTCTTGGACACATTCTCATAACTAGCTTTACTGATGAGAGAAAAGGCTAAGATGAAAACATCAGCACCACGGTAACTCAAAGGTCTTAATCTGTTATAATCCTCCTGCCCTGTTACAACAAAAAAATGTTCAGACTCCAGAGAAAGAAAAGCCATAGTTGCTTCTACTCAATAAGATGAGATCCCCCAGATTGTTAGTACCTGCAGTATCCCACAATCCTAAGTTCACCGTACTCCCATTAACAACCACATTTGCGCTAAAGTTATCGAAAACAGTCGGTACGTAATCCTGTTACACATAAAGTCACAAAACGAGAATAAGATACAAGGTTCACAAATCCTCATTACAAGTCAAATCATTGATATATGTGGCCACAATCATACCAACGCAAACAAATGTAGATAGAGAAGAGATTCTACAGCTTTGTAATTCAACATAATCCAACATCTACGATTCAATCTAACGCTGGAAAAATGGAATTGATTATACCGTAGGAAAAGTGTTGCTGGTGTAAGAAATCAGCAAACAGGTTTTACCGACAGCTCCGTCGCCAACGGTGACGCATTTTATGAACCTCGAAGCGCTCATATCTGTCCGCTTCACTTCTCCTCCAAAAGAATTGGAGCAAAATGTGATCACACAAAAGGAAATATTCACTCGAAGAAAATTCAAAAATAGCAACCTCAGATCTACACCTGAGGAAACAACCAAAACAAATCCCTCAATAGAAACACAGTTTCATCCACCTTCCCTTCAATTTTCCATCTACGATACGAAAAAACGAAAAAGAAAAACCCTAGAAATGCTAAAAGATAAAACCCTAACTGGAATCAAAATGTGAGCGATGAGAAGAGGAAGATCAAAAAGAAAGAAGAAGCATAAACGTAAAAAAATGATGAATCGTATCCAGAACTAAGGAAAGAGAAAGAGAGAGGAAGTAGAAGAAATGTAATGGCAGGAAATTTATGCCATTGAAGCGTTCACAAAAGGAACAATCTCCTCCATCAACTTCCCCGATTGTCTTGCTTTATTTAACTTTTTCCCGTTAATTTGTTTTTTCTTTAACTTCAGTTTCTTACCTGCATTTTGTTTTTAAATTAAATTCCTTTTTCCTATTACATAGTTTCTTTTTCTTTTTACTCCATAGAAAAAATGTAGAGACCCTCTATTCAGTTAAATTACTTACTTCACCTTGGGTAGCCCTGAACATTCGGTTCTTCGGTTTTGTTCGGTTCGGTTCTTTCAATTTTCGGTTCTTTTGGTTCTGAAAAAATAGTAAACAATGGGTACTTACTAAAATTCGGTTCGGTTCGGTTTCGGTTCCGGTTCTTTCGGTCCGAACTCGAAGTAACCAATAAGTACCTATTCAAATTTGGTTTAGTTTTCATTCGGATATTTCTATCTAACTTTTTTAGAAAAATCAAAAAAATCATAAAAAAACTATAAGTTAATTATAAAAATTGAATATTTTAAGTTTTTTAAGTAATTATAGTTCAAATAGACTAACAACTTTTGATTTATAGTTATAATTTTGGATATTTAGACTATTAAATTCTATATAAATAATTATTTTTAAATATATAATTGTGTTTCGGTTTTTTCGGGTACCGTTCGGTTCTCGGTTCCGTAACTATTTGATTCCGGTTTTTTCGGTTCTTGAATTTCGGAACCGCTCGGTTAGTTAGCCGGTTCCGGTTTGGTTCGGTTCCTTAAGTTTCGGCGGTTCGGTTTGATATTTTGGTTTCGGTTTTATGCCCATGGCTAACCTTGGACATAAAAACGGACACAAAGACCCAAACTTGTACCTGACCAAAAAAAAAAGAAAAAAAAACTCAAACCTGAATCCGAAATGCTTAAATATCTGAATGGGTCTAAAATTTAGAAACTGAAGAATCGGAACAGAATCCGGACCCGGATCTGAACCGAGAACTGAACGAGTACTCGAAGACCCGATTTTATAATATTTTTTAGGTATTTTTAGAGTTTTCAATGAGTATTTATTTGGTATTATTATATAGTTTCAAATATTTTTTGAATATTTTTGGTATTTTTAGGTATTTGTTTTGATATTTTTAATTTTTTTTTTGAATATTTCTCGGGTATTTGGGTATTCGGGTAATTTTCGATTCTTTAAATTAGAAATTCGAACCAACCCGAACCCGAAAGAAACTGACCTNCTTTAATTTTTTTTTTGAATATTTCTCGGGTATTTGGGTATTCAGGTAATTTTCGATTCTTTAAATTAGAAATTCGAACCAACCCGAACCCGAAAGAAACTGACCTGGAATCGAACCGAAATAGTGACAGATCCTATATATGGATATAAGAATTCTAGACCCGAAAAAACCGGATCCGAAAATGTTGTAAATATACAACCACTCGTGTAGATAGTGAATTTTTTTCTTTTCTAAGAGTCGATTATAATAAATTATCTTCTTCAACAAAAAACATTTTTATAATAATGAACCTCAACTAAATCCAATGTTAAAACTCAGATTACTCACCAGTGACAAATAAAGATTCATATAAACACACCAGACTCTCCACAAGTTACAAACCAAAAACCACCTTGATTGATAATCCGAGGAATAAAAAACCCGACCTAAACGGAATATTTCGAGCAGTAATCAACACACACAAGTCCCTTCCTCGTTCACAGACGACCCAAGTAAAAATTTTAACAACTCTTTATACCAACGAGAGTCTATACTTTGATAATCTCGTATCTGTCACCAATTGTACCACCTTTCTGCTTTTGGAATTCTATGAACTGAAGTGTACTTGCAAAGAACGATTCCGCAGATGGATCAGATGATAACGATTGTTCTTCGTTTTTGATCAGCTGGATTAAGGCCTCTACTGATTCAACTGTTACCTGTGGAATCCCTTTCTCATAGAAATAAAGGTACCTGCCAGAAATTTTACATTACATGATGTGGATGCTCTTAAGGAATGAGAACAATGAGAAGTAATAAAAAGGTAAAGCATTTACTTGTTCAGTATCTCAATGAAGAGGGTAACAGATCCTGTTGTACCCAGAGGTGTGTTGACCGAGTTTGCGATTTTAAGTGCTCGTTTGAGATTAAGCAGAACCCTGTAATTAAAGTAAGAAATATGATGAGCTGGTGTTGAGTATATAACACGTATTGTATTCTATTGCACACACAAAAACATACTTTTCTCCATCTTGTACGGACTCATTATCTTCAAGCCAAAATAAATGACAACAGGCGTAAACAGCTCGACACTGGTCAGGTTTCTTTAGAAGTTTTGCTGAATACTGCAAGATGATTAACGTTTCCGCTTATCAGCATTTAAGAAGAGACAATTTAATCTGGCAGAGACAAATTAATATATCATGAGCAAATACCCCTTTCGCTTTGTGTGTTAAAGTATCTCTGTTCTCAACACCAAATACGTTCATCCTTTGTAGAGTTCCAATTATGAGTTGTAACGCGGTCACTTGGGCCTTTGAGTCCTATTTTAAAGGCAAGTTTTTGAAGCATGAGCAAGACTAAACTCACCCACTTATTTTGGTTTAAATAACAGGGATGAAAACGGATGTATGCCTGGGTGAAAAATAAAACTAACCGAAATATTTTCTTCGTATAAGATGTATGCCTGGGTGAAAAACTCATATGCAATCGGTTCTTCGTCACACTTATTTGCAGCCTGGTGAAATAGGAAAATCCTGTGAGCATTTTGATGATGTCAATGCATACAATATAAACGGGTCATTTATCTACCTCAGCACATTGCAAGTACAACCGGAATGCCAGGTCAGGTGATGGAACAATAGGAAGCGCTTCAATAATCTGCAATAAGCAAAAAGCTCCAACAGATAAAGACAAGAGTGAAGCCTAAAGCAAACTCAGAGCATAACCAGTAATCTTCTTGCTATACATACAAGAAGTATCGAGTGAGAATTTTCAGAGTCCTTAATCAGCTCATATTAACTAAATTTAGCCAAAGACAACTACCGAAATGTAGCTCTGAAAGCACTCTTCAACGTATAAAAACAGATTTGACACTCCAGGGATGTGAAAAAATATGAAAACTTACCTGATTTAGAAATTGGAAGATTTTAGTAGCAGTAACTGAAGCCTCTTTGCCAAAAGGATTGTCGCCTTCCTCTGGCAATCGCCTGATTAGCTACATATTAAAAGAAAACAGATAAGATATATTATATATATTCAACAATTTATTTGCACAAAGTATTTCAGATACACTTCAATGTGGTATAACAGATAGAAGGAAAACACAAAACCATGTCATCCCAAGTCAAACTCAACAAAAATTATGAGGGGATTTAAAGAATGGCATCAAAGCATTCAACTACATGTATTTTGATTAATTTCATTTGAAAAATCAAACCTTTAGAGTAGAAACAACAAGGGGAGGAATGGTGAACTTTAAGCGTTTTGGTCCTCCTGTCAGGAAATGCTTCTTCAGAATACTGATTATCTGAAATTCAATGGAAAAGCTTTAAAGACTGAAAACCAAAATCATGATAGAAATGTTGAAGGACATGATGACTTCTGTTGGAAAAAATATGACTGACTACGGAATTTACAAACAAAAGAGTAGAGGAAAATATGAATGAAATAGAACAAGCACCATAAAACATATAAAAAAAAAAATCTAAATGCAAGCTAACAACTGGAATGCCTAATATGAACATAAAGATATGACACACATGAATAAAAATGAAGTGCAAGGAGCTCCATGCACCTTAAACATCTCTTCTGGGTCATCATTATATAACATGTGAATGAGACGTGCAACAGAATTCTGTTCCTCCTCAAAATCCTCTTCATCAACCTAAAATAACAGAGATATGTATAGACGTGAAGTTCATTTTTCTTTTTCTTTTACGGTTCTGATTCTTTTTTGATTTGTAATTAACAAGTAATTGAGAAGATACGTCTCAACGCACAAGATAGAAAGTATCACTAAATGCTTATAACAACCTCAAAACCTTGCGGCTCATCCAAATCGTTGATTAGTCCTCTGATTAGTTCAAGCAGTGCTTCAACCTACCAAAGTAAAACAAGTCAAAAAAAAATAAAAATTTTACCACACTAATACTAGTATCATAATGGTAAGGACATAACAGTATCATACCTTCTCTGCTGTAGCAATACGTGTATTGTTTTTCATAATGCTTCGAATTATTACAGTAGCCATTACTCTCTTTGTCTCATTATCAAGGTACTCCACGACAAGGGGATAGTTTGTTAGTTTAAGAGTGGTGACAACATCATTATACTTTTCTAGGGGAGCACTTAAAAGCGAGACAATCTCCTTTGTTGCACGGGTGTCATCAATCTTTCCTTTTACAGACAGTTGCTTAACACATGATCCCTGGACAGAGGAAGTAAAGAACATTATATTCACACTCTTTCATCCAATGCAGCTTATTCCAGAAAAAATTAGTATAGGATACAAAGTATAAATTTTCTGCAAATATATCCTACCATAAACTTGTTTACAAAACAGATACATGTAATATAATAATACATTAATTGCTAACTGACATCTGCTAGCAGAATAAATAAACAAAGATGAACATAAATCCAGTTCTTTTTCATATACAAACATTGGTATCATCTGACACAACTATCACGAATTTAGCAAATGTCTAAGCAATGTGAACAGAACCACAAGATAATCTATATAATGAGATCCTTAGAGCCATTAAGCACCGTGGACAGACCAAGGAGTCTTTAAACTTAGCTTAAGAAGAGAGCAATAAGTTAATATAGTCAGCAAAAGAAAACTGACCAACACTTGGTCCGCGTAATCCAGCCGATCAGGGTGAACATGAAGAGTAAATTTGAGAAGGGATGAATATAGGGTTACTGCACTCAGGATAGGCATGTCTGTGTGTGCTTCTATCACCTGCAACATCATAGCATTTCCATTGGAGGAAAAAGGCGTCAAAACCACTTATTTTAAGAAGTATAAGAATATGCAGAACTGTGTTAAGAAGGGTCATATTTTGCAGCGAATACATCTATCACATAAATAATACTGCATCTTTCTACACGCTGAATAGAATCATCTAAAGTGAAGAGTTTTACTTATAAAAAGTCCGGGCAACAAAATCGTTGTGCCCTTCTTCATGTCTTTTATGACACTAACAAGTTCAGTCAACAAGATTTTTATATTGCCATTGCTTTCATCCTTTTCTACAGAAAAAAACGTGCAACAGCACATAACCAGCAAGTTGACCACAGCCTACACGTAAAGGTTACCTTTCCAATTGCTTTGTTCAACTTTGAGAAAGCTTCCACTTGCAGGAAGTATGGTAATACTTCAGCATTTGAGGCAGCATAATTTGAGAGCCTCTCCATTAAACGTGAAAGCACTGTCATGATGTCAACTGATGGCTGAGAATAAAGCCAGAGAGAAAGTGAGAAAAACAAGAGATAGTGATACTGACACCTAAAGATGTGAAAGTGCAGTACTAAATCATAGTGAAGGACCATACACAACTTCTTGTCTAATACAGCCAAATTAGATGAAGGGGAGCAGAGCATAATGCTAACTCGTAGACTACCTGAAGTTGTGGACAAGCACCCAGAAGTACATCAAGAGTCTGCAAGTGATATTCATCAGGAAACACTTGAATAATACAGTCTAGTAGGTAATACTGAGCAATCGCATCTCTGCAGTTCACTATCTGAGAAACCACCAGACAAGAATTAGTTATTGGTGAGGGCATAAGTTAAATTTGCATGTATGCGTATATAGGATATAATATTTTACCTGCTCTAACACTCTAGGAAGAACTGTATCTCTGTACATATCAAGGTCCACGCCTTCTAACTGACTCAGCACATGAAGGTTTTTTCCCACCTATAAATTGTAGGCTTCCATCAGTGCTAAACGCATGGTAGACACTATCAGTACATTGTTATCAGCTGTAAGAAAGTCATATTACAAGGTCACGAAGCTCGCCCCTCTCTTTCTCCCGTTTCTCCCTATCTCGAGAAGGTCCCTGCAGACCAGAAAGCCGGATAGCAAGCCTCAACTCAGGATCATCAAAGGGTAATGATTCACAAGCAATACAACACCTGCGTGATCAGAATCATGCTCTCATAGTCTAATTATATTTCCATGACGTGCAAACATTCTGGCAAGCTCAGTTCCAAAAACTGTAGAAGGAATATAACAATCTTGAATCATAACTCACCTGATGTTGCATTCTGACCCAGAGTTTATTCATTTCAGTAAAGTTCAGTAATACAAACTCCACTGCATCCGTGACTGTATCAGCATCTCTGTACACAATAGCAAACAAGTCATCAACTAGATGAATATAGATTTTAGTATATCAGTAAAAAGAGTTTCTTGACCAAAAGAAAAATGGATACTGGTACTACTAAATACAGCAGACAATCAACATCCTAAATGATGTCAAAAGAAACTAGGGATCTTTGTCTAAGAAAATAAATTAGGCAGCCCATGGACGTCCCAACTGCTGTGAAAATAAAAACCTAACAATAGTGTCTACGTGCTTACCCTTCATACTCAGAACCAATGTCAGGTAATTTATCTCGACTAATTTGCGCAAGGTAACTTCTTAAGAAGAGTCCGCGTAGAGGATGCTGAATCCCACGACACATCTCAACGAGATCTTTAAGAATTTCCTTGGCAGGAGCTTCCTTGGTTTTAATATAAACAGATCCTGCTGTACATAGGAGATACCTAGGAAAGGGAAAAGAAAATGAACAGATAACTTTAGACAGAAAAGGGAACAAACCAATAACAGGAGAACTGCTAGCAACATTAAGTAGTGATCAAATAAACCATCTTTGAGATTAAATAAACTAGAGATCATAAGGACCAAAAATGAGCTTGTCATTTTCCAAAGGCACAAACGACCCAAGAGTTTGACAAAACATAGGAACAGACAAGAAAGGGATTGTATTCGTCACTTACAAACGAGGTAATATGTTGCCAGCATGCTGAACCAGCTCATATAGTTCAATGACCGAGCAGCCACGCCGAGTTTCTTCCATGAAGTAGATTTCAAGTTTCCTCAACTCATCAAAAGCTCGCATATCTAAACCCATCAAATCAGATCACCAAAAAAAAACTTACAAGTTAAAATTAGGGATTGGGCGAAACATATGATCATGGCAGATCAAATCACGGAAACAACTCACAGAGATCATAATACTTTTGAGGTGAAAGCTTTGAAGTCCGCAACTCGCTAAGCATCTGAGCTGAATACTTGAGAGCATCTTTCAGATTATTCGAGTCCTAATTAACCAAAACCAGCACAAGTTTTTGATCAAAATTAGGGTTGCTCTTCAATTCCAGCATCAATTTCGTTGTATAAGAAGTGTCAAACGAATTAAAAAAATCACGATCTCAATTTCACAGAAATGAAGTAGTCACTGAGACACGAACAGAAGAACTAAGAGAAAAACAAAGTAGAGAAGAACAGAATTACAATAGCGCGTTGCATGTAGAATGCGTTCTGCTTGAAAGCAGCAGCACCAGCTGCGAGCCATTTCTCTTCATCTTCAACTCCGTCTCCGATCATCTTCTTCTCTAAGAAATCTCAATCTCGATCTCTGGGTTTCTCAAATTTCTTTCGTTTGTCAAAAACAAAAACGACCTTCTCAAGTCTTTGCACGGGAAATTATCTCCTGCTTAACATGTGTACACTTTCCTTAACACCCACCGTTGGATGTATCTACTTAACTTCACAATTTAAGATCTAACGGTCCAAAATCTCTTTCACTAAACCGAATCAAATCCAATAATTTAAACCGAAATTCGATTATAAATTATCGGTTTTGTTAATCGGAAAACCAAAATCGAATCCCAATAGAAGTCAAAGTCATTTAAATAACTTATAGGTCAAGTTATTAAATTTTCCAAAGGAGACTTGAACGTGGTAGAAATGTAAATATGGAGAGTGACACATGGCTAATTCGTAAATCACAACTCGTGCAAGCTAGTTAAACTCCGACGTGGCATGTGATGGTGGATAAGCTGTTTATAGACCAAACCCACTACAGAATCTCCTCGTGACTCACAAGCACTGAGAGACTTCGTGTTCCTTTTTGTTCTTTTTCTGTGTGTGTGGATAATCTCTCTGACTTTATTCGAAGAAATTCCTCCGACAAACTCTGTAACTCCTGTCTAGTTCAATGTATGAGGTGAGCATTTCAACACTGCTTCTTTCTCTTTATTTAATTTTTAAATTTCTTCTCTGAATTTCAATGTCTGTTTCATTTGATTTGAGTCTCGAGCTTGGTGGCTAAAGGAACTGTTTTCTCCGACGAGTTAACAGAGAACTTGTGACTCTTGTCTTTTAGAAATGTTAAAAATGTTGTCTTTTTAGGAGATCTTTAATGCATATAAAGCTTGCTGAACCTGGAGAATTCCCAAATTTGATATGACTTTTTGTTTCCTTTGTTGCTTTAATGTCACAGTCGAACCCATAATGCGATTCTTTGGAAGTTTCGAGACTCATTGTTGTGGTTTGTAATCAGACTTTAGTCACTGGAGGTAAATATTTCAAAATCTTGTTGAATTCTGCATTGTTTTTGAGTGTAAGGGTTTTGAGCTGTTGTTAAGCGATGAAATTGATGATAAACAGGAAGAAAAATGGCTCTTTCATGGGATCAATTAGGAGAAATTGCGTCAGTAGCTCAGCTTACAGGTGTAGATGCTGTGAAACTAATAGGAATGATAGTAAGTGCTGCGAATACGGCTCGAATGCACAAGAAAAATTGTCGTCAATTTGCTCAGCATCTTAAGCTCATTGGTAATTTGCTTGAACAGCTTAAAATCTCTGAGTTAAAACAATGTCCTGAGATTCTTGAGCCGCTTGAAGGGCTTGAGGATGCTCTTAGAAGATCTTATATTCTAGTTAATAGTTGTCAAGAAAAGAGCTATCTTTACTTGTTGGCTATGGGTTGGAACATTGTTTATCAGTTTCGAAAAGCTCAGGATGAGATTGATCGGTATCTCAAGATCATTCCACTCATTACTTTGGTGGATAATGTTCGAATTCGGGTAATTTGGCTTGCATTTATACCAGTTTCTTGTTGGTGTTGTTGGATATATTGATGAATGTGAAATGTTATGCAGGAGAGATTGGAAGTAATTGATCATGATCAGCGTGAGTACACTCTTGATGATGAAGATAGAAGAATGCAAGATGTTATTCTGAAACAAGAATCGACGAGAGAAGTCGCTGCGTCGGTTTTGAAGAAGACACTCTCTCGTTCTTACCCCAAAATGGGATTCTGTGAAGCTCTCAAAACAGAGGAGGAGAAACTGCAATTTGAGTTACAATGTTCGCGTGCACGTTATGATGCAGATCAATGTGAAGTTATACAGCATTTGATTGATGTTACACAAAGTGCTGCTTCTATTGATCCTGATCCTGAAAAGGAGTTGGCTAAGAAGAATTCTAGAAAAGAAGAGCGTAAATCTAGCAAGAAGAAAGATCATTCATATGACACAGATAGTGGTAGTAATCGGACAATTTCAAGGTTACTCCCTATTCACTATGAACAGATTCATATAGTAATGTGTTCTCCATAGATGTGTTCATCACATTTGATGATTGTTGAATGTAGATCAACATCGTATGTTTCATCCGGAGATGATCTACTTTCAAAAAGATCATCACAACACCATGAAGATTGGCACACTGACTTGCTGGATTGTTGTTCAGAACCTTCTTTATGTAAGCCTTTTCCTTCTATTTCTCCAATGCGATTATCGAACAGATGTTCCACTTTTGAAGTTGTATAATAAATCTAAGGTAATGAAATGCAGGCTTAAAGACAGTCTTTTTCCCGTGTGGTACTTTATCGAAGATTTCCACTGTGGCAACGAATAAACACATCTGTAAGAAAACAGACTACTTTGTGATCTTCAAATAAGCTTTCAAGAATCTGATACAAAGTTTCAACGTTATGGCTTCCCAGCTTCAGCTGAAGTGTGTCAGGAGCTAATAGTGTCTTCATTAGTGCTTTCATGCTGCTGCTATACTTCCTGCATGAGGAAGAAGCTTCGAAAGACACTGAACATAACTGTACATTGCCATCAATATACTTTCTTAAGGGCTTAAGATCTGAAAACTAAAATGGATGTCTTGATTTTGGCAGGGAGGGTCCATTGATGACTTTTTGTCACATCTAATGTGTTGTTGTTGTGCCCTTGTCCAAGAACTGAGAGAAGTCGAGATTCGTGGAGCTTCTTATGGTGAATACATACATATACGTTTACATTTACACATAGATTAACACATCGATTTGAGTTGTTAAATCTAATATTTGAAGCAGGTACAGAGAAGAAGAGTAAGAATATGAGTCCACCAACAGCTCAGTTTATGGAACAATGAAGCTCTTCTCTTGGTGTTTGCTTGTTAGATGACATCAATCTTCTTGTTTCACTGTTGACATTGAGATTTACTGTAAATTAGTTTAGAAACAAATACTCAAAACTGAGATTTCAGAATGTTCCTTCTACATCTAGTTCATGTAATATGTAATTATGTATATGAAGATAATTAGATTGTTGTCAGATAGAATGTTTCATATCATTTGGTGTTTTGAAGTTTTTTTCTCTTTTCAAACTGAGGATAAACAAAGCTGATGCTTTTCCATTTACATGTGCTTCTTACTAGATAAAGTTAAGGAATATATTCTGAATTTTGTTAGTTTCGAATAAAATCTTGATCTTCATCTCTCAATCATATTGTTATTCTTTTAGACTGGTTCTAAATGCTTGAGTAAGGTAATGCATCAGAAGAACAACTTTAATAGGATCAGAATGAAACAAGCAAGCTGTTGCACACTTGAACAGTTTCTTCAGATGTATTGATGAACTGTTCAGTCTTGTCTATTTACTGTTGTTGCTTTAAAGTTGTCTTAGATCCACAAACATAAAATTTTTGTTGAAGGCAATATAAAGACACACTTTTAAGGTCCTTTTAGCAAACCCTTTAAAGTGTTAGATTGTGAGGATTAGCAAATTCATTGTTAACTGCACTTTTAGTAAAACATTAGATGTCACCGAGATTTTGCTCTTTTAGGTGTTTTATTGTCTCTCTGTTTCTGTTTGCTAATAAAAGCATACACAATAATCTTTTTGGACATATCAAGACCCATCAATAGTGGATCAAAAGAAGACAAAAAAAAACAAAGTTCTGATCATGATTCAAAATCACTAATGAGTAAGACAGTGAAAACAGAAACTCATTTTACTAGATAGGAACTTGACAATACAATAATATGAGTTAAGTAGAGTAAAATAGTACAATATGTCAAAATAGTTCATAAGAAGAAGAAAGTTTGTTTCTTTCTTTTTCTAGACATTTTTCTACACACTCCTTACATTACTTACCACAAGTTTAACGTAGTTAAAATGTACAAACATTTCCATTTTAATCTCTTCTTCTTGAGAAGAAAGGACTTGTAGATTTATCTCAAAATGGAGCTGTTGAAGACCTTTGAAGTGTTTTCTTCACTTGGTTTTGAGTTGCTTCCTCCAATTTTAACTGCATTATCCAAAAGCAGAAACAAAACAACATAGACCTTAAGTAACTGAATCTTACACTCAAGATGTTCTTATTAAGACAGAAATGCACAAGTTTCTTAGTACAGAATTAGACTTCAACTAAGATGCATTAGTATACTGGTTATCATTACCTGCTCCTGTTGTCTCTTGAGTCTTGCGTTCTCCCTCTGCAAGTGAGCAATTTCAAGCTCCAGCTCATTTGTATATGCCTGAAAGATTCATATTCCAGTTTAGTACAAAGGAGATAATTGTTTTAACACTAGCAGAGAAAAGGAGAGACACATTCCTGTTTCCTAGCTCTTGAACGAGCAGCAGATTCTCTGTTCTTAATCATACGCTTATGCCTTCTATCTCCTTTAATTTCATCAGAATAATGGCCTGTTTTCTTCCCTAAGGAACCAGACCTTGCAGGCTCCTCATTAGATTGAGGGTTAACAGCAACAAGACTATCTGTTTTATCAAAAAACTCGAAGTCAACTCCGGAGTTTAAGCTGACAACAGTGGCAAGAGGCGACGGTAGAGGCAGAGAAGAGCTGTAGAGAGCCTTGAAAATGGAGGAAGAAGAAGGTTGTGGTGGTGGTGGTGGTTGTTGATTGAGAGGCATGTTGAGGAAATATTGGAAGATGGAGTTATCAGGGTTTTGGTTTTTCAACATTGGATCATGACCAATGTTTACTTGGTGATGATGATGAAGTGAACTAAGGTTGATCTCTTTCCATACTTCTTCCATGGTTACTTGAGCACTGCTTTGACCTGATGATGATGATGTTGATGATGATGAGGATGATGTGGAAATTGAAAAAGCACTGAGGTTAATCTTATGTTTTATGGATGTCAACATTGGAGAACAGCAAAGAAAAGCTTTGTATTTTCTTTTGAGGTGATCAAGTGTCTTAAAGGTTTGAGATAGAGAGAGAGACTATGAGCTTAATCTGTTTCAATGGTCATTTCTGATATTATGATAGTTGGGTCCAAGTAATTGAATGAGTCATCTCTCAAGTAGAAGAGACAAGATGTAAATGTCACAGAAACAAAATAGAAAATCAATATGTTTTTTTTTTCTCATTAGATTGATAAAATAGGGCAAGCATACAAGAAAAAGATCACAAAAAAAAAAAACTCAAAAAAAAAGTATCTTTGAAAACAAAACCCAACAAAAAAAACATGTATGAACTTATAGATAACACAAAAACAAAATAAAAAGAGTCACAGAAAACTAATACAAGAAAAATCATATGAACATAACTATTAAAATTGGGGTGGTTTTGCTTCACAAATGGTCTTGATAGATCATGTATGTGAGCTCGTGGAATCACAAGAAATCAATCATCATTACATTCTGAGGTCGAAGTTGTCTTGTATAGATGTCTTGTTTCCTCGCTTAACATATTAGAAGTGTTTTTTTGCGACCAATAATTTGAAAGTGATGAAGATGATGACAACCTTAAATGAGTGACCAGCGTTCAGAAATTACCAACTTTGTTTTCACTTTAATTTTCTCCTCTATTTTTGAATTTTAGAGAAATTTTTTTTTGTCGTATGTGGCCTTTAATGCAGTGGCAGGCAGTAAGTCTACTAAAGACATACACACTTGCACATCCAGGAATCGAGTCCACCACCTACATTATGTAGGAATTTGGCTAATGAGCCGGGTATCTGTGGCTCAATATTAACAAAAAAAAAATCTCGAAGCTTAACTTTTATACAATTTCATCACCTAATCGGGTTTTCTCACTAATAAAATCAATTTACAGAAAAAATGCTACAAACAAAATAAATAAAAAATACCAACATGACAATCCTGGCAGGTTTTTATCTCATAGAGGTAGAGTTTCTAGTGGACTGTGCTGAGCTGGCAAAGATAATTGAGGAACCGTCCATATAGCCAGCTTTTTATCTATACTTGGAGGATTTCTCGCGACTTAGGAGCTTCTTCCGCCACTACTCTTTGATGTCGATCCTCGTACTCTCCATTACAAAGCTGATCCACTAACTCGTAGTATTCGAAGTTTGGCTAGGAATCAAGCATTTGTAAACAATGTTCCTCCTCTTTGAACTATTTCGTTCTCTTAAATGAGTTAAGTTGGAAAAAAAAAAAAAAAAAAAAAAAAAAAAAAATTTTTTTTGG
>OVAX01002534.1:0-28518 GCA_900406405.1 Lepidium africanum
TCGTGCTGATAACGTGTTAAAAAGAGAAAGAAGATAATAAGAGAGAGAGAGATTTGCTCTGTATTATAAGATGAAGGTGTAAGTACATTATGAACGAAACGTTCATATTTATAGACAAATTTTTGGTTTTACTGTGCGTGCATAGTAACGCGTGGGCTCCACATATATAATAAAAATTGCAGTAATTGTTGACGTTCTTAACAATTATATATTAATTATAAAAATTTTGAAATGCTAGGATACANATATTAATTATAAAAATTTTGAAATGCTAGGATACACTTTTTCAATATATATTTGTTGACTGTAGTGCATGTGCATGCTTATGTTTATGGAATTACACTCAGACATAAATATGTAGATAGATATATTATTTTTGTAATAATATTATTGTTTTTTTAAATTTGCAGGATCAAGGAGGTTGATGAGTGAATATAAGACGAATAGTGACATAGAATTCGGAGGACCAGTGAGTGGACAAGCTGGTGGTTGGATAAATAATCCCTAGGCTTCATCTATCTGTACTAATTATCATATATACTATGAATATAATGTTTTAATTTTGAGAAATCACAATATGATCCGGATACGAATATATCTAATACCAGTTGCATAGACAGACAAACTAATAAGTTATGCATGTGACTAGTTTAAATATTCGAGAATCTCTAACTTGTTCCCGTGATCATACAGTATTTTTCTTTAGTGGAGAGTTTTTGTAACCTATCTAGTGTTATAATTGTATATTATTGATCGTACATATGAATATGATTACATATTTTCATTACGTACAGTAAAAAGATCTAAGAAAAAATCAAGTGGACTTGTTGACTATTTAACTATAAAGAATCCGGATCTATGGGTCTTCAATGTTTGTGAGTTGGCCTGACGACGACGAAAATATACTGACTTTGACTTTGATATTATACCAAATGATCAATTATCTTGATATATTATTTAAAATATCGAAAATAAAACAAAAGAAAAAAATGTCATTGAAAATCTAGCTAGAGGATTATCATTATCCAAGATAAAACCATAGCAATTGATCACCGTCCACAAGAAGAGTTTTTTTTCGACTTTTCCAAACTTTTAATAATATTAAGTGTGGTGACATTCACTTTCTAAAATCAAATTTATAAATTAAAGATAATCACTTGACTAAAAATATTTGTGTGAAGTACTTTTTTAATTAAAAAAAAAATTCACCAGACATATATTTGACTATATTATAAACTAGTATGAGATTTATATAAATTCAGGTATTTTTACTGATATATTAACAACTAAAATCATTTACCATTTAAAATCGACAAAAAACAACTAAAATTATAATATAACTTAGAACTTTAGCGAAAAAAAGATTTTACTTAGAGTGATAATTATCGACGATTAAAATCTAATTGATTGTTGACAAAAAAAAAATCTAGTTGATTAAAGTTTGTTAAGTTATAATTGTTTTCTTTAATTGGTTATGAGAAGGAAAAATACCAAACGCACTAGTGTTTTGTTTAGGAGAGAAAGTAAAAAAAGGAAAAAAACCTACTACAACCCAAGGAACATTTGTCTTTTTTCTTATTACTTATATAAAAAGAAAAGAATCAAAATCATGAGGTCAACTTTATCAATAAAAAACACGTATAAAAAATATGACATATTACTACCAAAAATATATAATATTTGACACTTGTTAGCTATATTAAAATTGTGAATCACACCATTTGGAGCTTATATAACTCAAACCTTTCGTTCGAAAGAGAGATAGAGAAAGCAATACTACTAAAGAGTGAGAGAGAAATATGGCAAATACAACATTTTCAAAATTGAGTCAAATGCTCATTGTGGTTTTTCTTCTTTGCACACTCATTAACACTTCTGAATCTGCTCTTCCTTCTCCTCTTTCATTCACCGGTTAGTCTCTGAGCTATACATACATATATATATACACAATTAACTTAATCAATTGTATAATAATACTTTATGTATGAATGAAATACATCTATTGAGGTCAAGCCATAGCTTAGTTAAGGATTCTAATCACATAAATCAGATCCGTAGAATATATATAGAGACTTGGTCATTTGTTTATAGTTGTTCTAAGACATAGAACACGTCTTTACAAACTTATGTGTAGTTTTTTTGTTTATATTATGAATTGATATCATTCTTAGATCTTTTCAAACTATGGACTCTTAAAAGTTCAAGTAGTTGACTGGTTAGTCAAGTTATTACCAAGCTCCAACTGAATTTTGACTTCCAAAAAATTGAAGGGAGGAGGATGATGGCGAATAATCCAACATCAAAAGCCAATGGTCAGAAAGGTATTCATATAATTAATATTAATATCTTATAAGATAATCAAATATTTATTTCGTTTTATTTTTGTAGATTTTGCTTTTTTGCGTATGTTTTTTACAGCTAATTATACTAGGAAATTTTCTTATTTTATATTGTTAATTGGAAATAGTTAAAATGAATATAAAAATGGTTTTTTAGGGGGGAGAATGGTGACTGTTTACAAGCCCGATGGAGACATCTTTGCAGGATCATCACATAGTGGACATGGTGGTGGTCAAATTAATCAAGCTCCCAATCCCTAGTTTAGGTTGTTTAAACAGACAAATTTTATTAATCTTTGGTACTAATATGAGATTTATTAATTTGAGATAAGTACCAAATAAAACCCATCATCTTGCAAATCATATTAGGATCTTACATAAAGATAGAAATAAAAATATAATAAAACCTCACATACTAAATAAAATAATATATAAAATTTTTTATATTTGGACCCGAACCGACCCGAAACCGGACCGAAACAGTAATGGGTCCTTTAATAATAAATTTTTGTACCCGTTTAATGTTTAGTATTTAGACATTTCGGATTCGGGTCGAGTCCAGGTTCGATTCTTCGAATCTGATTTTTATGCCCAGAAATAATAACTATTGTACTTGAAAAATGTAGGGAGGAGAATGATGAGTTTTATAGGTAAGCAGAGGGAAGGACCAGTAAGACCATCGCAAAGTCAACAAGGTGGTGGTCGTGATCATGCTGATGATCCTCCCTCCCGCCGTTGACTACTTTCCGGTTTTACTTTTCCGATTTAGTGACATTTTAGTTTTGTGTTTTCTGCTGTTTGTGTAATGTTTCTGTCGTTTTTAAGTAATAAAATTTCTTATAGTCACTTATATCATATGTTCTTCGTTTACACGAGTCCTGCTCATAAAAAGCGGAACCAAAAAACTGAACCTAACAAAAAATAAAGATTTGGTTCCTACAGTTACTAACAACCGTTCCAGAATATTAGTATCAACAACCAAAAGTAACCATAGAAAAACTAATGTTTGGTTATTTTTGATCGTATGTAACCATTCGGAACCATATTAATTAGTTAGTTTTGATCCACTTGTTCGGAGGTTTGGTTGCTTTTGGTTACAGATAATAATATTTTTTTGGGTTTTATTATTTTTGAAAACCTAATGAAGCATGCATGAATATAAACAAGTGCTTAATTCAGATTGAAACCAGAGAATATATTGACATTTTTGGATTCTGAGTTCTCATATAAAATAAAGGGTAGAGGAAAGAACACTCTTTGCAACCAAATTTCAACACTTTATTAATAATCAAGATCAAACCCCAAAAACCAAACAAAAAAAAGAAGCACGAAAAAAGCTTCAGCTGCTAATTCATTTCATTCAATAATCGACTGAATCACACCAGCACCAATAGTCTTTCCTCCTTCTCTAATAGCAAACCTCATCCCTTGTTCACAAGCAACAGGAACAATAAGCTCAACAACAATCTTAACACGATCACCAGGGAGAGCTACATGGAATTCCTTATCTTTATCAATAATCTTAGTCACTTCACCAGTAACATCAGTCGTCTTCATGTAAAACTGAGGTCTGAAACCATCGAAAAGCGGCATATATCTTCCGACTTCTTCTTTCTTTAGTATATACACGATAGCTTCAAACTTAGTATAAGGAGTAATGGATCATGGTTTAGCGAAAACCATACCTCTTTGAATATCAGCCTTTTGAATACCTCTAAGCAACAATCCAACATTATCTCCAGCTATTGCTTCATCAAGAATCTTCTGAAACATTTCAACTCCAATAACTGTATAATTACTAATATCTCTTAATCCCACCAAATCAACTGTCTCTCCAATTTTAACAGATCTTCTTTCAACACGACCTGTAGCTACTATACCATGACCAGTGATTGTAAAAACATCTTCAACAGCTAACAAAAATGGCAATTCCGTTTGTCTTGTAGGAATTTGAATGTAACTATCAACAGAATCCATCAACTCATAAATCTTATCTACCCATTTGTTAACACCTCTCTTTAAATTAGGATTCTCTGTAAGAGCCTCCGCAGCTAAAAAAGCTAAACCAAAGATGATTGGAATATTATCACCATTAAACTCACAAGACGCAAGAAGTTCACGAACTTAAGCTCAACAATTTTTAGAAGCTCAGCATCATCAACTTGATCTTCTTTATTAAGAAACACAACCATATCATGAACACCAACTTGCTTAGCCAAATAAATATATTCTTTAGTCTGAGGCATAGGACCATCAGCTCCAGAAAGAACGAGAATGTCACCATCCATTTGAGCAGCTCAGTGATCATGTTCTTAACGTAATCAGCGTAACCAGGACAATCAACACGAGCATAATGACGATTCTTTGTCTTATACTCCACAGTAGCAGTATTGATTGTGATACCACGAGCTCTTTCTTCATGAGTTGCATCAATCTCGTCGTACTTTTTAGCAACATTGTTTCCATTGAAGCTAAAGTCATGGTTAAAGCTGCGGTCAAATTGGTAGATTATTGAAGCAAAAGTTATGGATTCAGATGAATTCGGCTCGTTCCACAATTTAGCTATAACCATTTGTACATACAACAATTCCACAATTCTATAAATTTTTTATTAATTAAAAATTCAACTAATATTTATATCATATATAATTAATTATAAATAATAAACTAAGTTGTGTATTTTCTCGTTAAACATGGACATTCATGACCCGTGTGGATTCTAATCATGTTTTTTAAATTTTTAAGTTTTTGATTTCACTCGATTAACACGTATTTGGACATATTTTCTGGATTGAGTTCGGTTCGGTATAGATAGGGTGTGATTCGATTGTGGTAGTTTGTTAAAAATCCAAATTTTAGGTAGACTATTCTGTTTTGATCAGGTATTTATTTTATTTTTTTCAAAATCAAAACGAACTAAGATTTAGTAAAAGTAATCTAATAAAATTTACAATTTATATAAATATTTATATATGTAATAGTTTTGAATATTTAAATATTAAAGTTTTACTATTAACAATGATTATTAGGTCTATAAATATATTTCATGTATTTTGTATACCACATACAATTCTCAGTATAATCAAGTTTAGATTTGATTGTTTAGTTATATGAATATAAGTTCCATTGGACTATTTTATGATGTACAATATTATTTATTTTCTTACTAAACTAATATTTTAAATTTCACCAAATTTAGTGAGATTCCTCTGTTACCATTTGATTTTAACTTATTTAGTCATATTTCACTGAAAAAATAAAACAAAAATTCAAATAAATTTTACATTCAGCCAGATTCAGCTATTAACATTTAGACCAAGTACTTTGACTGAAAAAGATGAATTTTTCATGATACAATTTTCTATTACATATTTTTCGCTAAATAGTTAGAATTCTAAATTTTCTACATAAATTTGATTTCAAGAAATCGTATTATTATGCAAAAATAAAATTTAAAACTTCTAATGTGATATAAAAAAATTTCTACTACTATTTTATTAGTATCTGAAAAGTGATTCTTTTTGTATTGGTTGGTTGATTATTAATGTATGGAGACGAAGAACGAAACGTTCGTGGCCATTTCATGGCTTACGTGTGACCTAACACAAAAGGATAAGACTTTTTAGACACAAACTGATAACTGAAGAAAAAAAATGGCTGCTTTGACTTCCATCGCCATCTCATCTCTACACTCACTTTCTCGTCTTGAAAGTTGTTTTCTTTCATATCAAAACTCCCAATTTTTAAAACCCTTGTTCTTAAACCTGTCTCTAAAGAAACCCAGATTCTCAATTTCGTTTTGTCTCAAGCAAAGTGATTATGAGGAGAAGCAAATCCTAGAAGAATCTGGCAGAGAAGATGATGAGGAAGAAGAAGAAGAAGATTGTTGGGTTGTGACAGCTGTAAGAAGCAAATACAATGAGATTGTTATAGTTGATACTGCTGCTTCTAGATATCTTCTCCTTGATTCAACTAGTGAGTTCCTAAACCCCAATTCCTCTGTTTTTGGATTAGAGATTTTGTGAAATCAAGTTCTCTGATTTAAAATTCTTATTAATGTAGAGAACGTGCATAGTGTTATCAATAAAGGAGGAGAGAATTGGACTGGATCCTATTGGGTATGTTAAGATTCTCATCAATTTTTTTGTCAATGACATTGCTGCAATAATCATTGCTTTGGTTGTTTCTATTTTGAGAGGTAGATGTGAAAGCTAATAGAATATTGTGCTCATTTTGAATCCATTCAAACATGTTTGTATCAGGATGAGTTTGCGAGTCTGCCTCCTATTATCCCTAATGGTCCCATTGCAATCTATGGTTTGGTGAGAAAGATGTGATAAATCTCATACAAATCTGTCTGAGATGTACCTGAAATGGGCTAATGGTGTCTTTTGTTATTTGTTCTTAGGGTGGTGGAACAGCTGCAAGATTGATGCTTGAGTTGTGGCCTTCATTAGAGCTTGAAGGTTGGGAAATTGATGACATTGTATGTAAGCTATGAGATTTTTTTGCAGCTATTCCTTTGCATATTAGAAGCTTGAGTTCACTGTGGTTTCTTTTGTGGACAGTAGTTAATTGAGAAAGCAAGACAATATCTCGAGCTGTCTGAGCTAGAGAAACCAACATCGAAAGGCGGTAGACTTACTGTTCTTGTAGATGATGCTCTCTCTTCTTCTCCAGATGCTTCAGGAAAATATGCAGGTGAGCTTTCCAGCTTCTTCAATGTTGTCTATTCTAGCACTTGCCTGAATCCTTGAGCTCTTATGTTAATTTAGGGATCATTGTTGATTTGTTTGCCGATGGAAAGGTCTTAGATCAGCTGCAAGAGGTACTCAGAACAGTTATGGTTAATGGTCTTAGTATTCACATATAGACACTTTGGTCTTAGTTATTTGATTTGAATTTTCTTTAGGTTCCAATTTGGCTGGAGCTAGCAAGTAGGCTAATGCCTAATGGTCGCATTATGGTGAATTGTGCTGGAAATGAATCAGAACTTCAGAATGGAAAACCGCAGCCAAAGTTAGATGATTCAGCATGGATGCTGAATTCTACAATCAAGATCATGTCAGAAGCATTTCCTGGACAAGTAAACACATTGTCATCTTCATTCTTTTGTTAGCTGCTCGTTTGATACAAGATTAATCCTCGGTTTTCGATTATTCCTTTGTTGCAGGTTTGTTGGAAGAGAACTCCAGATTCACAAGGTCTCAACTTTGTGGCTTTAACCGGAGGCTTACCTGATCTTAAAGACTGGTCTAAAAAAGTTCCAGTTCGTTTGAATGAAACAGTGAAGCAATGGAAACTCTGCAAGACCTCTTAACAAATCCTAAATTCAAATGTGAATAGTGAGAGCAAGTTTGTTCTTTTTAAATGTGAGATTATTAGGGATTTTGAATCCTAAATTTGATTATGTTGAGGTTGTCTAGACAAAGCTTTGACTTTTGAGTTAAAAAGATTCAGATTTGAGCTGTTACTATCTGTCTTAAGATCTTCTCGTACTTAAACTCGAACACTTTTTAGATTTTCAATTACTCTTTTCATTGCTTATACACGTAATATAGCAATCATTAATATTAGTATTTTATACTAACAATATATTCATCACGTATGAAATAGAGTATTTGTCTATTTAAACTTTTGGATTTTGCCGAGTTCTTCTCAGGTGTTGAGCACCTGAAAATGATTCAGCTAATGATTATGGCATCTAGAATTCGAATCCTCTCTTCTACACAATTGCTAGATTAAATAGAAATTTTAAGGGTTGGAGTAAGGTATGGATCAGGTCTTGTCGTGCTTAAAAAAAAAACTTTTGGATATTTATTTATTATTTATGGATAGTAATGCAAGTAAACCAAAATTCATCTTTGATTTAACGGAGACGCAACTACGCCTTTTCTTTTTTTGTACACGAGAAGCGTACAGACAAACCGAAAATAAATTTGGACAAGAAAAAAAATTTAGATAAACAAAAAATGAAAAAGAGAAAATTATGATTTTCTCAAAGAGGTTTTCGCACGTGCCTTAGTTGTGATACACACGTGCTTACTCTGAATCAGAATCCAAGCTTTCCATGCCTTTTAATCCTCCTCTTCGTTTCTGCTGCTATAATACAGAATTAAACACCATTGTTCACTAACTAAATCTTCAATACAATTAAGATGACTTATTAATTAATGAAAAGGCAATGCTTTACTCAATTAAATTAGTAGCCCATTATTATTACTTGTAAAATAATTTCAATTTGTGATCATGAGTCTCAGCTTTATCTAGTTGTACAAAAGTAGTTCCCATGTTCTTGTCTAATTTTCTTCAATATAAAACACATTAAGGTTTTGATCAAGTCCATTCAATTGTTATCTATACTAAGATCCATATGAATGCAATCTACAACAACTAAAACATTCAAATTCATGTTCATAAGAAAATTGAAAAACTTGTAAAACCAGATTATAGTGAAAGTTACCTTCTTCACAGTTTTCTTCTCTCTAACTTCATACCGACTCTTGTTCAAATCAGACAACCACATCCCTGGAAAACAAAACTGCAAAGAAACAAAAACCACAAAGAGATATTGATTCAATTGTCAAAATCAAACACAATTTGAGATTGAATCATCAGGAAGATTGTAAATAACCTGAAGGCCTTTATCAATATTCTTAGCTCGTTTTCTAGGTCGATGAGGGAGTTTTGTTCCTTTCATAACTAAGAAATCTTCTTCTTTCTCTTTTCTAGACAAAGCAATGTAGATTCTAGGCCACTCTTTAACTTCAACTTGTGTTGTTGTTTTCTCTCCATCATTCATCTCAATCTCTGAATGAACATGAGCCGTTGATTCTAATCTATTCACCCTTTGATGATAATGATGATTATGATCTAACCCGTTTTGTCTCTGGTTATTATGATGATGATGAAGATGATCTTTACCGTTCGATCTAGTCTCAGTTTTGTCTGGAGATGAAGGAGATCGTTTAGAACCACCGTTTGTCGATCTGGATACCATCCGACCACCACCACTACTTCCGATGTTTCTTAAAGGTGAACCTGTGACTTGTCGATCTTCTTGATGCCTAGACATAATCAAAATTAGGAATTTCTTTTGGATTTAGCTAAAAATTAGATCACACAGCTTACAAATTATAAAGACATAAATACATATATATAAAAAACTCCATAAGATAATAATTTTTTTAAAGTAAAAAGCTTTAAATTTTTTTTTTTGGACCAAAAATAAAAACAAAGAGAGATGCAATTTCTAATTATATTGCTAACTCAATCTAAGGATCTATCAAGATTGTAAATTTGAAGAGAGAAAGGCAAAAAAAAACTTACTTAAGACTGGGTCAAATAAAGGCACAGAGAGAGAAATTTGAGATCTCTTAAAATAAAAATAATGATTTCCAAATCTTTTATAACTCATTAACCATAAACCAATAAAAATGCTACCCACAAAATCAAACAATAGGAGACAAAAAAAAAAAAACTTAAAACAGAGATTTTTGAGAAATACCATCAACTCTTTCTTTCTTTTCTCTATAAGGGTAGAATTGTCAATTCACATAATTAGTTTTTTTTTTTTCAAACACACACAATGAGTTTATTGGTTCAAAACTTATCAAACTACCAAACACAATTGATGACATGAAACCAAATACTTGGATCTAATTAAGAAAAAGAAAAAAAAAAGAGTAATTTTCATGATTAATGCAAATTAGGAATAATTACTCCAAAATTAATAAAGTTACAATTAGAGAAAGTAAATTTAAAAACAGAAATTCACATCCAAAATTATTTCTTAAAAAAGGAAAATCCAAATGAAATCTCAAAAATGGAGAAAGAAAGTAAAAAAAAAAAAGAAGAAAATGGCTAAAAACCTGGTAGGGCCGAATCTAGATGATTCCTTGCCAATGACGAAACCATTTCTCGTATTCACCGTACACCTTCCTCCTCCTCCTCCGCCGCAGAGATTTGACGGCGGAAGCGGATTTGATGATCTTCTCTGAAGCTTATTTGATGGAGTCAAACTTTGTCCAGAGGAAGAAGATGAATCATCAGCAGTCGTGGCGGCGACGGAGACGGATCGGATCTCAGCTCTAGAGGCACGTGATCGTTTCCGTTGTCCCCACTGTAATAAACCATCTCCTCCTCTAGGGTTTGAGGTGGAATCATGATGAGGGAGATCTTGTTGTTGTTGTGTTGTGGATCTGAATCGGAATCCTTTGGGGATTCCGTCGATATTCGAATTGCTTGTGCTTGTTCCGCCGTTGAATTTTGCTGCTCCGGTTGAAATCGCGGTGGTTCTTAAGTTTTCATTGGATCTGGAAGGTGAAGGTCTTAAGTAGGGCTTTTTGTTGTTTGTATGTGGAAGACAATCTGGGCTTACTCTCTGATACCTATCAAAATCAAAATCAATATCAAAACAAAATCATCAGATGATTCAGATCAAAACAGTTTTAAAAGCTCGAATCAGAGAATTAATTCGAATAATTGGAGAATGCTTCTGGTCTCTATAGAGGTTTTGAAAACTTCATGAGTCTGTGATGATCAAAAACAATGAATCTGGAGTTTTCAAATCAAATCCAGATCCCATAAAAACCCAGAAGAATGAGAATAAAATCTAAAACATCACCGAAAACCAATTCGTGGAAAATTGGAAATTCGAATGATCTTGGAAAATCAAAAGAAGAGAAGAAAATCGAGAAACACACAAAAAAGTAAATCGAAGAAGAAAGAGAGAACCTCATCATTATTTATTATAATATACCGAAGAAAGAAGCAAAATCCGATTCAGGATTTCAGTAATGGAAGCTCTTCTAATCTCTGATCTGCGAATACTTTCAGATTCGTTCAATTCTTCACCTCCATTGATATTCTCCAATAGAACAAGGAAGAACCAAAACAAAATTCTTCTTCAGCTACTTCTCCTTCTGTTTTTCGAAACGATCACGAAAGAAACGCAGATTGAAGAAAAAAAGTAATACAAAAATTACGAATCTGTGTATAGAGAGAAAGAAGAAGAAGGAGAAGAGAAATGGAGGTTCTCTGTGTTTACAGTGATGAAGAAGAAGAGGAAGAAGAAATAGTGGGTGCGTTATTGTGGCAGATTTTCTTTTTTATTATTTTTCTCCAATATATTTTGTTTATTATATTATAAGTCCTTGAATTTTGTATACGCTTACATTTTTGTCACGATATTTTCTATTTCTTACATTATTAGGCCACGGACTGTTACCGAATTCGGCCCATGAAGGCCCACTTAATTTCCAGATTTTAATGAGTGCAAACTTTGATTTCCTGTGCTCCTTGAACTTTCTCTAATCTTTGATTTGTGACTAAATATTTTCTTTCTTTACATATTAGTCCTGGAACTGATATTAACTTGACAGCCCATTATTATACGGCCCATTATTAGACAGCTCATTGAGCCCCATGTCCAAATCAAATCATACTGTTTTTGTTTTGGGTTTTTCCAAACGTCCAAATCTTTATTCTTTTTACTTTTTTTTTCCAATAATTGTTGAGTGCAAAGCAAAGATTATGAAGACTTTGATATGATAAGAAGGTCTACGTACATTCAAAGGTTATCTTGTATTGAAAGAAAACGTGACCAAAAGATTCACATTATATAAAAATCCACAAATTTAGATTATACTAAAAGTAAAAGACAAATGCTAACAAAATATTTGTGTTTGGTATTATTATTTTTAAGAATATTAAAACAAAAATAAAAACTAAATTCAGTCACCCATTTGTGTTTCTCATCTTCATCGATTTACTTATTCATATTACTGGAGTAATTGTGATGTATGGATATTTAATGTAACTTTGCTTGTCTTCTTAATTTATGTTATCACTCGAAATCATATTAATATTCACAAATGTAAACAAAATAATTAACGGCATAGAAATCAAGTAGGTTTTTAAGAAAACAAAAATACAAACGAACTAAGGAAAATAAAAGTAAAGACTATCCATTTGGAAAGACAAATGGATCTTTTGGTTTATTTGGAAAGCGCGAAATGAAAAGTTTTTCACATCAAAGATTTAAGACCCCTAAGACCTAGTTCAGCAGGCTGAAGTAGAAGCGAAAGCTTGGGCGGCAGCTCAGTAAGACATACCCACAAAGATTAAAAATAGCAAAGTCTCGTTGTACTCTAAAAGAGGAACAATATCTCATCCGCTAATGGTGGCTCCAGATTTTTCAGGATATAGATGCATGGTGGACGCTTCCTGGAAAGAATCAGAACTTTTCACAGACTTAGGATGGTTCTATTTTCCATTTAATGATGCTGAAGTACACATGGGAGTCCAATGTTTATGACAGAGCTTATCTCCCCTGCATGCGGAATTTGAAGATCTTTTATGAGTTATGACATGGCTTAGTTCTCTTTATTTGTCAGAAGTGGAGTTTCTTGTAGATTGCTCGGAAGTGGTGAAGATGGTGGAGGATCCAATAGCATGACCAGCTTTCTTACCATACCTCGAGGATTTCTTCAGACTTAAAGATGATTTTGAAATGGTCTCATTATCCATGCTTCCACGCGTTTTGAACTACAAAGCCGATACACTAGATAGGAGGATTCAAAGTTTATCGAGAAATATTTCTTTGATGGATAATGTACCAGCTATCCGGACTTGTTTCTGATTACGGTTTATTTAGTTAAGTTGACAAAAAAAAAAGAAGTAAAAGACTATCCTTAAATTCCTCTTTAAGAACGTGATTATACGATTTCGTATCATTATCGTAACTTGAGTTTTAACTTTAATTATTCAGTTGAAAATTACTATGGTTCTATATGTATAGGAGTTTGCTTGAATCTCGATATGTATAAAACTGTATAAAACATTAATTGGTCAAATTTGAGCCTCACTAAATCCAACAAGCAAATGCTTAGAGACGAAGACAAGTACATGGGCTTAAAAATAAATTTTTCAACAAATGAAAGCTTACTCAATAGATTACTCAAGAATCAAAGTCCATTAAGAGTTAATATTAAAATAATTCAAAGCCATTGACATTGATCATTTGAAAGTTGAAACCATTGATACACTAAAATAAGTCCAAATCTAACAATATTAAAGATATTTTATGTTCTAATAATATATATCATATGAAAATTATGCAACCAATGTTTGATCAAAGAAAAACAAAGTTAGGAAGAAAGAGTTGTGCATCACGTCGTCATTTATTTAAAAATAATAATTTGGTTGCATATTGATAATCGAATTACATGTATGTTTTCTTCTCTGTGTTGCTCCCACGTATAAATGTAGGTATAATTATTATTTTTTAACAATTGATTCGATAAGACCTGATTTATATTTTAAAGTTAATTTTTAGAATTCATTTTTAATCTACTATAATGTAGTAAAGAGAAATCGGACCTCTAATACTAACTCATTAATTGAATTATCCTACCCACTATATTGAAAAAAAACTTGGCAAGAATACTTATAATTATAATAATCTTACATATGTGTTACAATAGTATTATTAAATTACAGAATTAATGTGAAGTTGTCATTTAAATTTTCACTTCTTGAAATTATAGCAAATGTAATTTTATGTTAAGTATACCTAATTAAAGAGCTAATTCATTCCAAGAGACATAGTTGTTTTTTTTCTCGCATAGTCTCTAGTAAATGAAATTCTAAAGGTAAGTGAAAGCATGGTTAGCAAACATTACGCAAGACAATTTGCCTCGTCATATATATGAGTAAGTCATTTGATAGAAAGTTGTAACACAATTGTACTAAAATAAAAAATGTGCCACTCACCAATTCCGACCTTTAAAAATCCAATCATTGGACTATACATCTTTAGTGGTTGTCTTTATTTTTTCCTTAAAAAATAAAGTTCTCTAATAGTTTATTTCAATTTTTACTTTAGATAAATATTTTAATAATATTTTGATCTATCTTTCTTATTACTAATTTATAAGATACTCTTCTACTTTATTTATATATATATATATATAGATATATATAACCCACATATAATAACTTTAAGTAAATAATCAATAACAACAATAGTAAAATCATAAAATTTCATTACATATCACATAAATAGAAAAAAAATGACAAATATATAATGTACTCGTAATAATTATGTATTTTAATTTGTTTTTGTTATTTATTTAGAAAAGATGTTCTTGTATTTTCTATTATAATATATGTTATTATTACATTTTATAATTTTTTGTTATATTTCCAACAATGTTTCAGTTTTTCTTTTCTTATCATACCTAAAAATTTAGTTAGGTATATAAGTAATAAAACAATAATAATTAAGAGATCATTTTGCAAAGAAGATGTCTTATTCAAAAAAGAGAAAGAAATGGAGATTCTTCAAATTTGAAGAAAAAATAGAGATTTTCAATTATAAAATTTGAAGAGAGATTTGAAGCACCATTGAAAATGCTCTTAACTCGAAGTTTATTCCAAGACAAAGTCGGAGTAATTCCCATTTCCCAAGTTGTAAACAAGCCAAGTAAAATAATAAACTTTTGTAATGAATTGGACTTCTTAGTAACTATTTTTTTACAAAATTAACTGTTAATATAGGTATTTTGGTTGCGAATTTTTTGTTTGGAAGATATTTTTAATTTTTCATAGTTCCACCGTTACTTATTAAAACTGGTTTCGGATTAATGATATTAGGATGAAAATATCTTACCAATAATCTAAAAATATGGTACAAAATAAAATTAAATATTACACATGCTTGCAAAATATATTTGTGTAAAACCTTTTTTGCAAGGAAGACATCAATTTTATTATTTCTCTTCTCTCTGGATTCATTCCTATGTATAGGTTGATATAAATTCACTAAACTGTGTCGGAAAAGTCATCATATGTGACAATTAAGATAAAATCATTAAAATCAGTTCTCAAGTATGTACAATATTAACCAAATATTATGGAAAATGTTCGTCTAAGTTTATTAATCTATACCAAAACACACATATATATATATATGTATATGTAAATAAGTGATATATATATATATATATATAATGCTTATGTTAACAAGTCTCTCAAATCGATATTGTTTGGTGTCACTGTTCTATTTGGCTTTAAAATCTAAAAATTATCAATTTGCAAAATCGTGTTTTTGAAAATCATTTGATACAAATTTTTAGTGGTATATTTAAAATTAAATAAGATTGACTTCAATGATATTAGAAGGATTTTTAATAATTTCCAACTTCAAATTTTTGAAGAATATCTTGATCCAAAATCTCATGTTTCTGGCATCTTTCACACAATGGTATTTAGTTCAAGGTTTTAGACTCAAATATAAAAATTTATTATAAAAATCATAAGTTGACCTTAGACTATAACTTTTGAAATAGAGAAGTGAGAAAATTACTCTCATCCCAAAGAGAAAATTTCAAAATTTTGCTAAACCTACATGTTGGAGCTCTTCTTTTCCGATCTACTTGTTGAACAACAAGCGGTAACTCTTTCAGTTCCAACGTCATTCATATTTACAGATATTTTTGTTTTTAAACGTATTTCAGTCAAATTTATCTTTTTTTCAGAAATATATTACAAAAATTGTTGTTTTGTAAATGATAATCATTCAAATATAGCAAAAGAAATGAAAAAAATTGTGAACTTCTTAATAACCAAAATATATGAAAAACCTTTCAAAAATCCATATATAAGAGTAATGATGATCTTTATCAATGATCCAGATTTAATTGATTTGGCTTATTAAGTTCTTTAATAAGTTAGCATACTATCAATTTTGCATACATGTTTCATATGTGCAATATTTGTACTTATAGTTCTTTAATGCAATTTTTCTGCACTAGTGTATATTTTTGTATTGTAAATAACTCATTTGACTTAACTGCAAACTCAAAAACAAGCCAAATTGGTATATACTTTATCTTTAGAAAGCTAAATTTTTTTAATATTCCGGTTAAATTATTTATTCATTTAACTTCTAACTGATTTATATTGGTGCATCAACGTTTACATATGAAAGAATAAAACTTATCTTTAATAAATGTAAACTTTCCCTACCTAAATAACCAGCACAAGCATGATGTAAAATTATATATATATATATATATATATGAGCTTACTGCTAATACTATGGTTTGAAATTTGGATCCAACATCTAATACATAAATATCAATTGGCTAATCTGAGTTAACTTTTTTTTTTAATAAAAATTCATAAAATTGAACACTAAACTTTTAACTATAATTTTAGATAAACATAAAAAATTTAGTTTCAAAAACTGAATGTAAAAGTGAATAAAAACTGTTGACAAAAAAAAGTGAATAAAGACAAATGATGAATATTAGAAGAAAAATAAGAAACTGGACCATCAAATATGTAATTCAAGCAAGCAAATTAATATGTAGTAAAACTCACATGGATAATAAAAATATGAAACAAACAAAATAAATTATCCACACAGAGACAAACAATATTTTCTTAGAGAAATGTACCACAAAGTAAATTCATGCCTTTTGTGGCTCGGCCGCTGAAATTTCCGGAGCCTTGGCCGGAGTTGCAACCACCGGAGTTTCAACCACCGTCGCTGCAACAACAACTTCTTTCTTCACTTCTTCCACAGGTTTCTTCTCTTCCACGGCAGGTTTCTTCTCTTCCACGGCAGGTTTCTTCTCTTCCTCAGCCGGTTTCTTCTCTTCCACGGTAGGTTTCTTCTCTTCCTCAACCGGTTTCTTCTCTTCCACGGCCGGCTTCTTCTCCTCTTCTACAGCTGGTTTCTTCTCTTCCACGGCAGGCTTCTTCTCATCCAAAACCACCGGGACAGGGACTTGATCGTCTTTCTTCTCTTCAACTATTTCAATCTCTTTCTCACTGGTTACAATTTCTTCCGGTTTGGTTTCTTCTTGCTTAACCGGTTCTTCGGTTTTGGCGACAACCTCCTCAACCTCTCGTGGCTTCTTCTCCTCAACAGCATCAGCCTTTTTTGTGAACAATTTCTTCATCATTGGAACAACCTTCAATTTCCAATAACCCATCTTTTATTTTTTAACTTATAATCCTGCAACCAAAAAACAAAAATCATTATTACAACAATACAACTTGTCTATATACTAAACATTTGTCACATTTCCAACATGTTTCAGATCGAAATCTTCTATCGGTTCATATATATACATCGACCTTCGTTATACACTAAGGCTCTAAATGATCCAAAACGTAAATAAATGTTGTTAATGATGATATATATAATTACCTGATGATGATGATTTTCCTCGAGCTCTTCTTCGTTCTTCTTAATTCTCCAGCTATTTGTTTTATATTGTCTCTCAGATTTTTGGAGAAACCTCTTCTCGTATTATAGAAAAGGTTATCTCTTAAATTACATTACTACCCCTAAAATTTCGTCATTCTCTACCGAATTCCCGTTGGCGCCATAACCGATTCAGTTAGCTGGTAGGTAAGTTCGGTTTAAAATAGTAACCCGAATTCGGTTACAAAATATCGAAATCAAAAATGTTTTTTTTTTATTTAAAATAAACCACAGTTTTTGCATAATTGTTATTTTATAAAGAACATTAGAATAAAAATACTAGTCATAATTGTCATTTTGATTTTCCGGTTATCTTCCAAAACCGGTTCAAGGTCAAACACATTGAAAATAATGAAAAGGTTAGATACGTAATTTGAGAAGAAAATTGCCAGCTGGCAATAGTTATTGCAATAACAGTTGGCAAATATAGAACTCGCTATTGTGATCTGTATATACGCCTATTATTGTTTAATTGTTGTTCTATTTTTCTAATTTACTTAGACAAACTAAATTTAAATTATAAATAAAAATAAATTTATATGTATAATATTATTTTTGGTCAACTCACTAGCTGTTTTTGAAAATACGTGTATATACCTTAATCTAAGGAGAAATTATAATGGCACAAAAATGGGAATATAGTATCTTCTTGCTCTGGCTATTTAAAGGAAATTAGACTGACATAGATTATTATATTTTAAATTATTAATTAATGAAATTTGTAGAAAGACAGACATCCCATCCTCAATATCTGATTTATGAAATCTTTATCACAACATGGTTAACACTCCTCTTAATATATACAAATTTTAATCATAGTTTAATAAAGATAAAATTAAAGACTTCAACGTACAATAAATTATAATTATAAGCTCATAAGCCCATTTAAACAATAGAAAAAAAAGCATCATTATGTGTTGCAATTGGCCCATAAGCCCAATCAAACCAAAATGAAGTCAACTCTTCACTTTGCTCGTTAATAGTTGAGTGAATTGATACTTTTTGGATTTCATTGGAAGGGGTTTAATGAAGCTAAACCGAATATAAAACTCCAATAAAAGATTAATTAAGGGTTTAGGCATCTTTTAACTTAAGACTTGATTACATCACTCAATCACATAATTTGGAGCAACGGCTAAGATCCTCTCATCTCTTTGTGAAGATTTCTTCTTTGTTTCTTCTGTTTCTGGTGCTTCTTCCTCATTAGCCAACACTATAAGATGACCTTCTTTACATACCAAACTCTGTGTAATGACATATGATGTGTTAAATACAAACAAAATTGGAAACAATCTTATGTTTATAATCTTATGTTTAAATGATTTTTTTAAAGATTTACCTCAATGATGGCTCTTAGTTTCTTAATATCGAGTTTGACTTCTTCTTGCGAACTGTATTTCTTTTTCTCGTTCTGTTGATCGATGTACCATCGAATGAGCTCCTTTTGTCTTATTCCAGGTAACTCAGAACCTAAACAAGAGAAGTCACAATGACTTATCTGTGAAGAGTATTAAATGAATGGTATGGAAGAAGAGTGATGTTGCTTACTGTCTTTAGTCACAGTTTCTTCGTGTTGTCTTAGGCGAATGACTAAGGCTTGTGTGATTCTATCATATTCTTCCTCGCTAATCACCAACTTTTGAGCTGCTGCTCCATTATCTGTGGCTACATCAATATGTTAGTTATGGTTGTTATGTGAGTCGGACAAAGAAGGGCATAAACAGTTTATAAGTACCTGCAGTTGCAGAAGCTGGCTCAGCTGCACCATTCTGTTGATTATCATCATCTTCATTACCCATGTTTTCAGCATCTTCTGCGTCCTCTGCGTTGTCACCGTTAGCATCTTGGTACTCAGAAAGATCGATATCCCCTGACTCAACACTGGATAAGAGAAACATGTATGGTTGATTGCAGTTAGATTTTGGTTAAGAGATATATGAAATAAATAAATAAAGATGTTTGAAGTTACCTGATGACTGAAGTCTTCAACAGTCTGACTGCTAAAAGAACATGACTTGGTTTAACCTGAAAGATAAATAACAAATTCCTGATAAAGAATATTAACGATTGGTAAAATAAAACAAAAACATGGGAAATGGTTTAGGATAATCTAACCAGAACTTCCAAATGACTCCTAGCAATGGCTTCTGAAAGTCTGATAAGTGCCTCTAGCTGCCTAACTGTCATTCGATATGCAACTCTTGTGCCTGGAGTTGTATCACCTCTACGAAGAGCAACATAAGACTCAACAAGTAGCTTTCTCGCTTCTGGGCTTAGCTGCAACACAAATGAGGATAGCAAAAAGATGTTAGCATATACAGCAGGAGATCTTTTGCAATGAAAAACCTTTTTGGTTTAGTCTACAACCTTTGGCTTCAATGTTTTCGCATATGCAATGTATCGCTTGAGTTGTGCAGTCGTGAATTCAGGAGAAAGCGCTGCTTCATGTTTCTGGTGAACTCGCACGATATGATGAGCAATGTGGTAATCCGTTACCTCATCAGGATCATCAATCATAACGTACACAAGATCAAACCTCGACAGGATGGCAGGTGGAAGATTAACGTTATACTGAAAATAGCATGATCAAACCACAGTTAGATATAAAAAATTTCCATGAAAGTTCTAGAGCAAAGAAACGAATACATAGATGCATCTGTTGGGATTCATTTTTGGAGATGGCTTCACCTTAAGTGGTTTAGATCTATCATATCGCCCACCAACAGGATTAGCTGCTGCAAGAATAGATGTCCTAGCATTTAAGGTTGCTTGTATCCCAGCTTTTGTTATGCTTATTGTCTGCTGCTCCATAGCTTCATGAATAGCAACCTTTGTCCCCAAATGTAACATTAATATCATCAAACATCTTCTAGGAAACATAATCCCCTGTACTGTAACAAGCAATGATGCTCACTTACCTGGTCTTTGATATCCATCTTGTCAAACTCGTCAATGCAGCATATTCCATTATCAGCAAGCATTAAAGCACCAGCCTGTTAAAAAAATCAGATTGCATTAATTAGAACAAAAGCATAGAAATCCACTTACGAAGAAATGCTACCATTCTTCAAAGCATTACAAAGTTAAGGTTACTTAAAAGATTCATTCCAAAGATTTATTCATTAATTCAAAAATTACCTCAATGCAGAATTCACCAGTTTCTGGTTCTTTTGCCACAGTTGCAGTCAACCCCGCTGCAGAAGAGGACTTCCCAGATGTATACACAGATCTTGGAACTATGCCTGCAGTATACCTGCAAATATATCAAACCAAAACCGAGAGATAAGATTTCAGAAAAAGAAAGAAAAGCAAAAAAACAGAAGGCTTTGATTTTCGACAAGAATCCGTACTTGAGGAATTGGGATTTAGCACAACTGGGATCACCAACTATACAAACATTGATGTCTCCTCTAAGATTGATGCCTTCATGAGTGGTCTTGTGTACACCGCCTAAAAGCATGAGTAGAACTGCACGTTTGATGTCTTGATGACCAAAAACGGTTGGGGCCATGCTTCCGACTAATTTATTGAAGTAGTCAGGGGTATTTCTCATCTGCTGAATTTCATCCAGTTCTTCTGCCTGCCAAGTTTAAATAAGCATACAGGTCATCCAAAAAGACCAAACTAGGTGGCTGCTGAAAAATGTCTCAAGTCCTAAAGGTAATTTATTTCTAAGCCTCACCGTGAACTGCTGCTGATCATCTTCATAAGAATCATTTTGGCGATTCCTCATGTCAGTGTTCCTACTACCATCAGCTATCTGGAAATAATAAACATTTAGTTTGCAATGCTTGACAGTTACTATATTTTTGTTGAAAATATTACACAATTTATTTAAGTTTTTTCCTTCACCAGTCAGTATAGTTGACAAACCTGCACTGAATTAGCAATAAAGGCAAGCCGATACGAAAGATCTCTAACTCCCAGAGCTTTGAGACCTTGAACACCTTCATGTCCAGCGGTGGAGCCTTTCTGTTGTGATGAGTCTCGACGGCATTCTGCTCTCTCTCCAGGTGCTGCTAGTGCAGATATGTCAGGTATAACAACTACCGTTCCCGTAAAAATAACCCTGTGAAGAAGATCCCAAAAGGACAATGAATTCAAGTCTTGATTCCTATAAAGGTGAGAAATTAACTTAAGAGAATTGTCACAATAAGAATCTTACGTGTCACCAGCTCTGGCCTGTTCCACAATCTCATGACGCAGAATGACATCCAAAGACCGTGGCAAAGAACCTGCAGGTATCTCTTTTGAAGTCTCCTGCATTCTCACTCTTTGCCAATCCGCAAACTTGCTCTCTTGTCTAAGTAATGCCCATCTTGCTCTGTTCAGACAAGTTGGGCTCACACAAATCGTAGGCTGCATCAAGACCATGATTATAAAACCAAACAAAAAGAATACAAACTAGCATTCCCCAGCGACTTTAAAATGAGACCAAATCAAAAATCAATTACCTGTGTGTACTTGAACTGTTGTTCAACATTCTTTATAACACTGCCACAATCTAAACACTTGAATGTTCCATAAAGAAGCTCAGGTCTCACTTCACTTGTTCGAGTTACCACACCAGTCACCGACACTAGCTTCCCGATTTCCGCAGTAGTTAGCTCCCTCAACCTAGAAAGTTGTGATAATGAAGTCATCATCACAATCACCAGGCACTAAAAATTAAGCCACAATACGTAATTTGTTCACAGACAGCAGTAAAACTAACAATAACTTTAATGTCAAAATCATAAATTAGAATTCAAATTCACAATATGAAATCTGTTTTGAGGATTAAAAAAAAAAAAGCAAATACCTCTTTGTGAAAGGAAGGTTGTAGAATGAGACATTGATATCTTTGTTTGGAGAATCATCCGAAATGAAAGAAGGATTCATTTCAATCACGAATCGCTTACACGCATTCCTCAAATATGGCTCAAACCTAACCAAATTTATGCACAAAAATTAAAAAACCCAGAAAAGTTTTTCACACCCACAATTAAAAAACTAGGGCTATAGCTAATTATCCGCCATTAGAGAAAATAAACAAACCTTAAATACTCGTCAGCGATTGCTTTCTGAAGAGCGTCATTGAAACCCATAACATGTGAGAAATCGATATACATCATTGTCGATTCACCACCTCGAATTGCTTCAATCTCCGCTTCGTAATACAGCTCTGGCTTGTTCGCATCTAATCGAAAACTACAAACAATTCGGAGAACAAATAAAGTTGAATTTACCACTGGATTAGAGCTAAGAATTCAGGAAATTCACACAAAAAAATCCACAAACGCAAACCTCTTAAGGAACTCGAGGAAGACATTCTCAACTTGAACAGCTTGCTCATCCATTACAAACCCACCAAAAGCTTCCATTCTCGAGAAATTTACCTAACTGAAATTTACTCTTTCTCTTCAAAAACTGTCTGATAAAACCCTAAATTCGTTTAAACCCAAAGCCAAATAAAGCTAACGTTTCTTATTAATGGTCAAAGAAATGTTGTTTCCTTTATGGCGGGAATTCACGGTGATGGCCTCTAACATTTTCCCGCCAAAATCAAAACACATGAGTTGGGCCTAGAAATTGGGCCTTCTATGGGTTCTTAAGTTATTATTGGGCTTAATTACTCATTTGATTTAAACTTTAAAGGAATAAAATGTTTTTTTTTGGCTGCGAAGTAAAATTATCCAAAGTATATATCAGCCACACGTATCCTTCAATCTATAAATTCAAATTATCAATGAATTGTGTTTTAACGTTGGATGATTTGAATCGTCTTCTTCCTCTGAAATTTTGTATCGAAATTATATCTTCTGAGATGTTGAATCTGTAAAATTGCGAAGACGTATTTTACTATTGTTGAAGAAATGGTGACACAGTTATTTCAGTTGCCGTTACAGTACTGTGTTTCGAGTTTTTCTTCCGGAAACCAACGGAGTTATGGTGTTTGTTCCTCGCCGTATTCGGTTGCTAATTGGAGGAGTAGTGGAATTTCTGATGATCGTTGGGTTCGGCGGATGAATAATCGGAGATTCAGTAGTGTGATTGCTAAGCAGGAAAAAGGAGACACGACGGAGATTCGAGTTCCGGTTCCGTTAACATTGGAACAACAAGAGAAGGAGAAACAAAATAGAGATGATGAAGAAGATGAAGTCGAAGAAGGTGAAGTTGATCCTGAAGATCTCAAATATGTCAACGAGATCAAACGGGTTTGTGTTCGCATATTTTTTTGGTCTTTTGTGATTTCGTTTGCAGATTTTAGTTGAGTGAAATTGTAGATAGTGTTACTTGGAATGTAATATGCCAATATTTGAATTAGATAATTCTGAAGACTTTATGCTTTAGATCAAATTTTCTGTGTTTTTTGTGTTGTACTTAGTGCACTGGATGATTAAGGGAATAACAATGGTTTTTCTCTTGTGTGTGTACGTAATTAGGTATTGGAGCTTCTCAGGAGGAACAGAGACATGATGTTCAGTGAGGTTAGCTCTTTTTAATCAGTCTATCTGTTTCTGTTTTATCAGAATTTGCATAAACACTATTCAGGTTGCTGCACAGCTACATGTTTTGGTTATGTATTGGTTATTACTATTCGTTTGATCAATGCTTAGGATGAAATATTAAGTCAAAACTCTTTGTACGCTTTGTAAACCGTAGGTTAAGTTGACCATCATGATTGAGGATCCAAGGGAAGTGGAAAGAAGGAGGCTGCTCGGAATAGAAGATTCAGAAACCCCAAGTAGGGATGACTTGGCTGAAGCCTTGGAGCAGGTTACTTTTGTGCCTTTGAATATGTCTCACAATGCACTTTTGATTGCATTCTCTTTAATCTCGAGTCTACCTTACCATGAGTTAAATAGAATCTGTTCTCAAGCATGTGTCTTAGAATAATGCGTTGAGTAGTAAACTTTAGTGAATTGTTAGAAATGAGTCTTACTAGACATTAGTTTTCCGCAGATAGTGAAAGGAATACATATATGGCTCAGTTCTAGGGTGTTTGTAGAATGCTATTGTAAATCAGTGGGGTTGTTTAGAAAATGTCTATAGCTAATTGCAGCAGTTACTGAAAAGCCCTGTTCAACCAATTTTATTGAGTTGCATTCGTGCTTCATCTGTTACATTTTATTTCGGTTTTAATGTAGCATGTTCTGGCCTGTCTTGCATCTAAGCTTAGCATACAAAACTGTATAAAGGCATATATGTGCTTGTTATAAAATATTTATTACCCAAAGTCATGTCAAGGCGTCACTTCGCAACACCAAGTTAGTTAAATATATGTAGTTACAAATATGAAGATCCTTAAAATTATATTCCTTTCTTCCCACAGGTAAATGAAGGAAAAATCCCTAAAGATCGTGCAACTCTCCAGATGCTATATGAGGAAATGATCCGTTGGCCAAATTTAGAGGTACGTCCTCTTTGTACCCAACAGTTGCTATGGGTGGGACTTTTAGAAAAACATCCACCGTGGCAATTGACTTCATGATGAAACAACTCCTATGAGCCTATAAAGCTTTCACGAATCATATACAGGCTAAGTTCATGATATATTCATTAGAATCATACACATCAGTCTATTGGTATCTCCCCCTTAAAGAAAATCAGAAATATAATACAAACAAGTGAGTAGGCATGAAAGTAGCTTTAAGAAACATGGAAAGTCTACTGACATGGATAAGCTTGTTTCTATTGGTAATCCTCATACTGGTACAAGACAATGTCTTAATTTTAGTTGATGGTGGTGACTCCTATCGATGATAAAACATATGATGAAAGAGATCCCTTTTTGCTTGTGTGAATCTGTGACGGTTTATATACATTCAGTTAATTAGCTCAGCAAAACTCTATTTCAAAGCCTTATCTGAACCTTTTCTTTATTTATTTCTTAAGGTTGAGGTTTCACAGAAGCAGCGAGGTAAATCATTGTATGCTAAATCCACAGACACCGGAATAGATCCAAAAGAAGCAGCAAAGAGACTCAACGTAGACTGGGATTCAGCTGCTGCAATTGAAGATGCCGATGTCAATGAGGAACAAGGAGTAGTAACTAAAGTCGCGGTTTGTTCCTAAAATCTCTCTCACCACATTCACGAACTGTTGGTTAAACTTGGAAATCAGAAACTCTTTCATAACATGTTCAGATTAGACTGTTGAATCGTAAACCTTGGGATCTGATTGATATTTCTTTTGCCTCTGTTCTTAATCTCTTGCAGGGGTATGGAGCATTGTACTTTGTTTCGGCTTTACCAGTTATCATCGGTGTCTCTGTTGTATTAATCTTGTTCTACAATTCCCTTCAGTAGAGTCAAATCCATTTAATTTTGCAGAACCACACCACCAATGACCCATCATTGATGTTTTGTAACATAAAGAACATGAAATGAGTTTTCGAATATTAAATAAAATTCTTCCTTATTAAACGGCTTGTGGTCTGCACAAATCTCAGGTAAGTACTCCAAATCCTTTTGGTAATATTATAATAAGTGTAGCCCGTGCAGGCAAATCTATTTTGTTCAGATCCTGTCTCAATCTTGTTATGGTCTCATGTCAACGATTTGTATATTTTAAAGCTTTATGTTTATAGTAATAAAGTCAATAACCTTTGGCTGAGACAAATACGCAGGAAACGAATAAAAGCTGGACGTGCAAATCATGACTCAGTGTAGCCACCAAACGTGCGGTCCATGCTTACCCTCTGTTACTCTGTATAAGTATCTATCATCTCTTTAGCCTTAAGACTTAGCCTTTGTCATTAACTCTTCTTACTAATCAACATTTCAGGTCGGAAGATAAAATGGCTGCTGCAGTTCTTATGCCAAGGATGAGCTTCAGAGACGAGAGTACTCGTGAGGATTGGCCAGTTCTAAGCAGAGATGACTCGAAGAAGAAGATTCTTGTCAAGCAAACGAGTATGGTACAGTCCGAGAGAGAAATATCATTGGATCCGAAATCACTGAGGTCGTTGTCTATGTCTGGTTCGATGAGAAGGAACGATAGCTTTGAGATGATTCGTTTACCGGCGATGTCACCTCCTAGAGACATAGATTCGCCTATATCACTTCCGATGCAGCCAGTGCGGACCAAGTTTGTGAGCCGTAGCCTCCCAAACTCAACCACAGCTTCTCCTAGACAACGTTCGGGTCAAATGCGGTCAATCAAAAACAAGGAACAAGACTCAGCATCACACAAGAGAAGCAAATCATGTGGATCTACTAACAAGAAACTCTCTCGTAAGGGCAGTGGACTCAGAAACTCTTTCTTCATCAAAACCGAATCGAATAAGAGCATCACCAATAACAATACATTAGAAGACGGCTTCAAATGCAACGCTCTATGTTTATACCTCCCTGGTTTCGGTAAAGGAAAACCAATCAGATCATCACGAAAAGACGATTCTTCTTCCTTCACTCGAACCACCACAATGACTACATCATCATCATCATCCATTACCGTTTCGAGAACCGTCTCCGTCAGAGAAACCACCACAACCAGTACCACCACAGTAATCTCAGCTCGAGCTTCAATGGAGAAATTCGATTGCAACTCATACGCTTCAGAATCAATCGGAGACGAAGGAGGTCACTTCTTTGACTTACCCTCCGAGCTAATCAAAAGTAGTTCTGGTGATAACGACCAAGACGATCCAGTCTCTGCTGCTTTCGTGTTCGACAAGGAACCTGTTGAGAAAGAGATCAAAGGGGTTTTAAAGATGTCTGGTTCGAACAACAGAAAATCTATGGAGACTTCGCTACGTCACGTTCGATTCTCGACATCATCGCCGGTTTCGTATCCAACTTCTCCGGCGATCTCTCCACGGTTACTAGCAGCTAGCAAGAATTTCAATGCTTTTTTGGAAGCTCATGCCGTTTGAAGTCTAAATATTTTTCTTTCGTAAAAAAATTTCAATGCTCAAGGAAAGTAACATATTTTAACTCCATTTTATTGATACTTATCTTGTGGAGTTTTATAGTTTGATTTAGTTCTCAATTGGTTGTCTTTTCCTTTACTTTTACTATGTACCAACTTGAGCATATTTGTTTGACTATAACGTGTAAATACTTTTGATAAGATACACTTACCACATTTCTCTAAACTTGTGTACCACTGAATTCAACAAACTCATGTAAGCAACTCTATTCTTTTCACATTGTTTCCTTCAAATTAAGTGAAAAACGGATCTATTTCTCCACAAAACTATCATATAGCACCAAATGCATCTTAAACTACTATCTCGTCCTATATGTTTTCGATAATAAAATTAAAATTTTTCTCTTCAAAATAAAAATTCTATATTTATGTCCCTAAATAATAGTTTGATCTATTTTAGCATTTAGAAATTGGTTAATCAGTAAAGGTACATGTATTTGATGTCTTGTTCGATGAAGGAATCCAAGTCCTAGTAGCTCTACTAAATGGTGATTCTACATAAATTCTACATTTTGGAACAATTTTGGAGGTGCTTTGTGATAATGGAACCAACCAGCAAAAAGTATTAGGGCTGCGAAAACGTATGTACCAATTGTGGTACGAATACGATAAAGTTATAATTCATTACTTATTTCAAATGCTCGTAAAATCTAAAAGAAGTCAGAAGTTATTCGTATCTTGTGGAAGCTTCTATCAGACGTAAAACTTCACTATCCTAATTTATACTGAACTAATTTAAGCGGAAATTAGTAGTGTTGTAATTACGATTGTAGACAGAGAAACGGACTTGTAAAGATGAGTTTCAAGTAGGTTTATTTACAGTAAGGGTCGGTTCCGAGATTTTGGAGGCTGGAATCGAGGAAAAAAAGGAGACCGCTTCTTTTTTATTCAATCCAAATAGAACTATGATTGACAGGAAGAAAATGTTGTATTTCCTCCTAGTGGAAATATATATTTTATATATATATATATATATATAAGTGT
>OVAX01002535.1:0-28516 GCA_900406405.1 Lepidium africanum
CTCAGATTTTGGTAGATTAGATGTGCTTAATGCTTGTTTCAACCTGATCAATTGGAACATGCACTCAAAGCAATAAACACCCACCAAGTATTTGATAAAATGCTAAGTTTAGTTCTAATCTAGGATTTGCTGCTCCTTGAACAGAGATTGTTGTTTGGAGTATTAGATTTGCTTGTTACAGTCTTTGCTTAATGCCAATCTGGTTTTGATCACCAAGAGATTTGATTTTGGTCAATCTCAGATTGAGTTTTCATTATCAATGAGAATGGTTTGATTGCTTGATTCATAGTTGCTATAGCTCAAAATCACCCTGTTAGGTTGCTGGATAAGAGTAGATGACCATGATGTTGCTGAAATCGATTACCCCTATCTCCTAATGAACCCTAGTTTTGCATCTTATAGCTTTTGTTCATCTTGCTCTGTTTTTTCCTTCCAGTTCTCTATTTTTACATTGCTTTGTTTTAGGTTGCTCTATTTTGATTTATCTCTTGCTTACTATTTCATCTAGAATTGAATCACTCTTGCTTGATAATAGCTTGAACTAGTATCTAATTGCATTATTGACTGCTAAACATCATCATGTTTGTTCGATAACCTTATATGCTATAAGGATTTGATAATACAGAGGGGTGAAAAGCCTTGTTATCAAAATATCACTTGACTTCACAATTTAATGTTTGTCTCATATGTCACTGTGCCATGGTACGGCACAGTGCTATATCAGAGATATTACTTGACTTCTCTCAATGAGCTGATATTGTTGCTCTCCTCAGCTCTTTGACCTTTTGTTTCACAGTAACATGTCTCCAACTCAGAACAGCATGACATGCAGCTATTTTCCACAGTGTGCAGAACCAAGTATATACCATCAACTATCGAAGTAGATTGCATAACGTAAGTCTTGCCTAATCCCTATCAAAACCTTACACACTCGACTGTAACAATTAGATTTCACAAACACCAATGGCAGATCTCATCTTGATAAAGCGATTAAAATCTAAGAGTTTTGTAAAGATATCACTTAATTGAAATTTAGTGTTCACATGATCGAGGATGACTAGTTTCTCCTCAACTAGTTCTTGAGTGAAGTGATGTCTAATCATAATATGTTTAGTTCAAGAATGCAAGACAGGATTCTTAGCGATATTTATAGCATTTTGATTATCACAATGAATAAGTAAAGGTTCAGAGGGAGTACCATAGTCATCGGCCATCTATTTCATCCACAGGTTTTGAGTACAGCATTTGCCTAGGGCAATGTACTCAGCTTCGACTGTGGACAGAGAGACACTGTTTTGCTTCCTACTTAGCCAGGAGATCAGATTATTTCTCATGAAGAAGCAACCTCCACTCGTGCTTCTTTTGTCATCCAACGAACCTGCTTAGTTAGCATCACAGTATCCCACCAAACTGATATTTGTATCTTTGGTGAAGTAAATACCCAAGCTGACCGTGTTTTTCACATACTTGATTATCCTTTTAACGGCCAGAAGATGTGATTTTTTGGGCTTAGTTTGATACCGAGCACACACTCCTATAGCATAACACAAGTTTGGACGACTGGCTGTCAGATACAACAAACTACCAATCATACTCCTGTAGAATTTTTCATCAACGTCTACACCTATTTCATCCTTTGATAACTTCTCTGTAAAGGCCATAGGTGTTCTGGATCCCTTGCTCTAAGTGACGAAGATTCCCTCATCAGTCTCTTTCACTTGGAGGCCCAGAATGTAGCCCAGTTCACCACACATGCTTATTTTAAAATCCTGAGTCATGATACTAACGAAATCGTCCACCAAATTCTGGTTCGTAGATCCAAACACAATGTCGTCCACATAGATCTAAACTACCATGAAGTCTAATTCAGAAAATTTAATAAACAGTGCCCTGTCGACATTTCCACGAGAATATCCATTATCTGTCAAAAAAGTTGCCAACCTCTCGTACCAGGCTCTGGGTGCATGTTTAAGACCGTATAGAGCTTTGTGGAGCTTGTATACATATTCAGGGTGTTCCGGGTCTTTGAATCCTTTGGGTTGTTCCACATACACCTCTTCTTGCAACCAACCGTTCAAGAAAGCACTTTTAACATTCATTTGGTAAAGCTTGAACTTATTCTTGCAAGCCATCCCTAGCAAGAATCTGATTGATTCGAGTCGTGCTACCGGAGCAAAAGTTTCATCAAAGTCATTCCCTTCCACTTGTAAGTATCCTTGCGCCACCAGATGAGTTTTTTTGTGCACCACAACCCTGTTTTCATTGATCTTATTTTTGAAAATCCACTTAGTGCCAACAATGTTTACCCCTTCTGGCCTTGGCACCAATTACCATATCTTGAGCCTTTGGAAATTCTCATCATACATTGACTCAATCCAAAATTCATCTTGAAGGGCTTCCTTGTGGGTTTTTGGTTCTGTCACTGAAATAAAACATGCAAATTGAACCAGCTCTGTATCTTTTCTTCCCCCCACAAGCTGTTTAAAATTGATCTGTTTTTCTCTTGTGACTCTTCCACTATGCAACTCACCAATTATGTCTTTCTTGGAATAATTTCTGTGAACTTCTGGATTAGCATGTACTTGATCAGGTGTGTGTTCTTCAAATTTTGACACAGACATCTGTAATTCTTGTTCTTCGGAGGTTGTGGGAAAAATCTCCAGCAACGGTGTGGATGAATCATCAAATACAACATATACTGTTTCTTGAACCACCAGAGTGCGTTTGTTATATACTTGAAACACTGTGCTAGTTCCTGTATAACCAAGAAACATACCTGTGTTGCTTTTCGAGTCGAACTTCCCAAGTTGATCTTTATCATTTAAGATATAGCAGACATATCCCAAAACGTGGAAGTAGCTAACAGTTGGTGGTTTGCATTTCCATAGTTCATATGGAGTCTTGTTTGTACCTTTTCAGATATACACCCTGTTGGTGATGTAAGAGGCTGTGTTGAGAGCTTCTGCCCAAAAAAGCTTGGCCACACCATTGCCATGTAACATGGCTCTGACGATTTCTTGTAGAGTTCTGTTCTTTCTTTCTACAACACCATTCTGTTGTGGGCTGCGAGGAGCTGAGAACGTATGAATGATTCCATAAGTTCAATAGAATAGGTCAAACACAACATTTTAAAATTCCCCACCATGATCAATTCGTATTGCCTTGATACCATTCCTCTCTTCTTAAGCTGTAAAGCTAGAATTTTGAAGTTGTCGAGCGTTTCGTTCTTTTCCCTCATAAATCTGACCCATGTATATAGTGAGAAATCATCAACCATTACCAGAATATATCTTTTACCACCCAAGCTAGTTACTTGAATTGGTCCCATCAGATCCATGTGAACCAATTCCAATGGTGTTGTGGATTTAACATCTGGAATAGATCAGTGTTGGGTCTTGACTTGCTTTCCCATGCTACATGGACTACACACAAACTCCTGCGTGTTCTAAAATTTAGGAAAACCACGTACAACCTCTTGATTTGCAAGTTTTACCATTGTTCGATAATTCATATGTCATAAGCGTTGATACCACACTTTTCCTTCACTCTCTTGAACAGAACTCATACATTTCTTCTTAGGAACCCACATGTAGCAATCATTTCTTGACCTAATTCCTTCAAGAACAACACTCCATGTGTGTTGTATGCCTTACAGCCAATTTTGGTGAAGGTTACATCTAGATCTATATCACACAGCTGACTGATGCTAATGAGGTTTGCTTTTAAACCATTGACAAAGTAGACATTACTTAGTTTGGGTTGTGAAGGGCCATCCGTATCTCCCTTTCCTTTGAGTTCACCTTTTGCACCACCACCAAAAGTGACTTTTCCTGTTGATACTTTCTCGACATTTAACAGATTTTCTTATGTTCCTGTCATATGCCTTGAACAACCACTATCGAAGTATCAACAATCTGTCCATGTTCCACTAAAGTTCTTATCAGCCGTGTATGTAGCCTGACAGTACAAATCCATTTTGTTGACCCAAGCTTTGTTGGAATGTCTAGTATCCCTGTGATACTTTTGTAGATCTATGATATTGTGGAGACGTCTTTGAAATCTGTAGCATTAAGATCCAATATGCCCATATTTGCCACAATACCAGCATTCAGAAAGATAGTTCTGATAGCCTTGACACAGGTTCCCGTTGCTTTCATCTTGACCATACCATTGATTCTGATCAAACCACTGCCTTTTACCAACTTCTGTTTTTCCCCAAACCACTGCTGTTGACTGAACCTTTGTCTCTGTCCAAACCTTTTTTGCTGAGAACACCTGTGATTCTGACGAAACTGATGTTGTCTAGTTGACCTCTGATTTTGACTCAAGATTGAGTGATCTCGTCATATCTTTGGTGTAGTTTTCTGACCAAATTTCCTAGACTCTTGATGTGATGACGAAGCTTCGTTAGTGTCATCGGCTTTGGCGAAAACAGTCTTGGCTGTAATGTTTTCAGTACCACAGTACCCTAGTCCCCAGTTTGCCTTGTCAGTTCTTCCACATTGCAGGATTCTGTCAAGATCTTTCGTACCATTTGACAGCATCTTTATGTTCTTGAGTTGATCCTACAGACGACCTTCTAGCTCTCTATTCTTGGTTTTCTGAGAGTCAAGTTCAGTTTCTAGACTTACAATCTGTCATTTTAACTACTCTTTCTCAGTCTCTAATGTGGTGTTCTTTTCTTTTAGCTCAACCAGCTTTTTACAGACAATCTATAATTCATCGGCAGGCGACAGGCCTACGTCTTCCTCATCTTATGTATCCTCATCATTATCAGAATTCTGAGCAGCATAATTGACAAATGTTTGACTAGCATTCTCATCTCCAACCACAGTATTGTTATAATCCGACATCTCAACCACACTGAAATTTGCAAAATAAGACTCAAGATCATTGTTTCCATCCTCATCCTCTGTCACTTTCACTCCAACTTACTAGAGCATTCTTGTCCTTTCGCTTAAATGTGCTAACACACTCCGACTTCATATGACAAAAACCTTGACACTCAAAACATTTAAGAGTCATCTTCCTTCTGATGGTTGGATAGTCAACTTTGAAGTGTCCAAAGCCTTGACACTCAAGACACTGTTTGTTAGACATCTGTTGACCTTTATCAGTGGCTTGTCTGGCGGATACACGATTGTCTCTTTTTCTGTCCTCTTTCAAATTTCCTTAGATGCTTCTTCACAATCAGTCCTACTTGATCCTCTAGATCAATCATTTGTGTTCTTGATTTCTCTTCTACCAACAGAGCAATGCCTTTTCCATGATGTGGTTCGACTTCCTTGTTGAGTTGGATTTCATATGCCTGCATCATACCAACTACCTGTGCAAAACTCATGTTGTCGGAGTTCTAAGTTACCTTAAGAGCAGATCTGTGTCCGTGAAACTTAGGCAGAAGACAACGCATGAACTTCTTAACTAGTTTCTTGTCTTTGTAGGTTTTACCCAATACCAACGCTTCGTGAGACAGAGTGCTGAGCTTACTGCTAAATGCTTGTATCGGCTCATGCTCATCCATCGTAAGTGCTTCAAACCGGGTGGCTAGTATATCGATCCTCGTTCGTTTTACACTGGATGTTCCTTTAAATGACACATGCAGTATGTCTCACACCTCTTTAGCTGTTGTGCAATCTTGCACCTGATTTAACTAATTTGGTGCCAGGATGTTGAATATCGCCGACAGAGCCTTGGAGTTGTATTTTGACTCAAACTTTTCTTTTGATGTCCAGCTTTTCCTTGGTTTTGGAACAAGGTCCTCACCATTTTTTACCATTGGTGGTGTCCATCCATCCTCGACAGCTCTCCATGCCTCCTCATCGATACCTTTGATGATTGCTTCATCTAAACTTTCCAGTGACCATAGTTATTTGAATCCAAAATTACTGTTGTTTCCCTTCCATACTTTCCGCAGGATCTCACCTGATTAGGTTAGGTGATATGCTTTGATACTAATTGTAATTGTATGAATAAGGGAATGAACACAACTTTGATCAGAAAGCACCAATCCAAACGCTTGATTTGTTTTATTTATATAAACTTTTCTACAAAAGTCTTATATCAGTTGGCTACAACACTTTGCCAACACAAAACGAACGCTTCAACACTTAAAACCTCAACAATTGCTTGCTAGATTTTTTCTCTCAAACCTTAACCTAAAACTCCCCCAAAAGCTCTAGAGTGTTAGTCGCCGCTACTCACCCCTCTAGTCCTTTTATTCTCTAAAAACCTAAACCTAGAATCTTTTCAAATCTTTCAGAAATGGATAACTCCCAAGTTATGGTAGTTTCCATTTCTGCATACCATGTAACATGAGGGTCGTTCTAGCTATATACAAAATTCTTGATTAATAATAAGATAAATAAATCAATTTGTTTTGAGGGAGGGTCTCCTAGTATTGCGATTTAAGTGACAAAACCCTATACTTTTCATTACAAAACCAATAAACCGGAAAAAGATGGATTATTTTGTGAAAAGATTTTTGGGCCTATAAAGAGTGGAATTTTCACTTGTGGAAATTATTGAGTGATCGGAGATGAAAAAGAAGACCCGAAATTTTGTGAACATTGTGGAGTTGAATTTGTTGGACAATACTCAAAAACAATTACCACAAAAAATACAAATTCCAAAATCATGTAGAGTCCAGCTACATCTCTCTGTCTCAATTCATCCTTGATCATCAAGTCTTCATTATAGTTCCTCTTTCCCTTCGTCTTGTTCTCTTCTTTAATTCAGACTTGGAATTCACGCATCTTCATATCTCACCTTGGGTAATCAACATCTTCTCAATTGCTTTAATTCGTGAGTCAAGAGTCATCTCTGAATCTTGCGGTTCAGTTTATTTTCTAGCTCTTGATCTTGTTCAGGCATAATTTGGTCCAAGAAAAGATAGCGCTCTGATATCTTTGATGAAGGAAAAAAAATCGGAAAGAATTCGAATAAAAAAAAAGTATTTTATTAAGATAATGTCGAAACAATGTTCAAGAGAAATAAAGGTTCAGAAACACTAACTCACAATACATGATTTAGGAGTATTGTTCTAAAAACTCACAGACTCAAAATAACTTGCAGAATGATTGTAAAGAAAGCTAAGGCTAAACAAGTGCATTTTAAAATAAGTAAATAGAACCATAATTGCATAAAGCAAAGGAAAAACTAAAAGCTAATATGGAGGTGAATCAAAGTGAATCATAACAACTTTTAAGCATCCAAAACTCTGTTTCTTCAGCAGCAAGCAATTGTTCAACTCATCTCCAACACATCATGGGTAGTTATAGAAGATATACCTATAATAGTTTGTAGGAAATTGAAATCAGTATAGGAAGATAATTTCACTTTTTTTAGCAAAATGATTTGTCGTTGAAGAAAATAAGACAAGAGGGAAGAGGAGAAGGTGGAGATAGTGTGAAAGAGTTTGTTCAATTTTTTAATTTCTTCCTAAATAAGATACATAATTTGAAGAAACAAAAGAGCCATTTTTTGGTTCTTATGTCACGTATCACAAAAAGATACTGAACCTTTTTGAAAATTTACTTGTGAGTTATTATATGAGGATATACCGAAACTAAAACAAAATTAAACGAATAACACTATGAAATGTATTGTATATTTACCAGCTAGCTCTAGGTCTAGTGACTATCTCTAACAAAGAGGTAATGAGTTGAAATCCATTTGAGACGGGAGTGCTCTCCAAAAGAGAGTTTAATGAAATGATTTGGGCCTCACACTGAGGGGATGAACATGCCTCGATCTGAAACCTCTTATTCATAAAAAGATGTTTGTTTTTTTGATTAATTCCAAGGGTACAAATGTTCGTCAAATTATTCTTCTCATGGATCATTATGTATATATATAAATATATCCACAGCTTCACAATATAAATTAAAATATTTACAACGTGTGTTTTCCTCCTAAAACTTATAGAATTAAAACATATTTTGAACACTTGTGCGACCTCAACGAATCTGAGAAGTGACAATGCAGAAGAAAGCTTCGTCGCATGGTAGACTCAAACCACCAGCTGGGTAATTAAAGCCAAACTCTTCTTCTGCTTTCCTAAGCAAGGCTTGGAAACATTGCTTGTTCAAGTGATAAACAGGAACAAGATATCTCTTTTTCTTCAGATTTCTCCGACATATACAGCAAGAACCCTTTAGGGGTTGAAATTGATGATGATTCGGTAGTCAAAAACCGGTGAATGATTTGCTTGGTGGCAAAAAATCTCCTAAAGAATGTCATCTCCTAGTTTAGAAAGAAAGTTTTGAATTAATGGCTTTAATTTAAGATATATAGGTCTTGTTTGGTATTAGAGAAGCTTTAAGTTTGGGTTTATGAGCCAAAGGGAAGTGTGGGTCTATATATATTGGAGGAATTACAAAAGGTTTTGTTGAAAAAAAAAACTATGTAATATGAGTAGTGTGTGAGACATACAAGGACATGGTTTTGGTAAACAGATTAGCCGGTTTGCATTTGGATAGTAGTTTTAATTAATGTTGGGTGTTAAGAAGAAGTGTGTGTCCTACATGCATGTGCACAGTGGCTACATTGGTTCTGTCTTCAGCTGTTAATGTCAACACACCCATAATATTAACATAATGGATGATTGGTACACATTAATAAACTCAGAACATAATAATGGTAATAGAATTTGTTGTCAGCATTTATATCATCAGGCCAACCTCCTCTAAAAACCCTCAAATAATATCACTCAATATTACACAACTCTTTAATGAAACTTAACCGTTGACTGACGGAGCCAACGGTCAATTTAGAAATAGGCCATGATTAGATACTTTATGTATGTTTTTTAAAATTTTAAGCAACGAATTGAGATTTAAGACGAGTTCAAAAGTTCATTAAGAAATCAATACTGCTGTAAAAGTTCATTAAAAAATATGCCATTTTTCCCAGCATTACACAACTCTTGAAAGTTAAACTCTGGTGGATAAAACCGTATATATAAACTTAACCATTGACTAAAGTACTTCACCATGTTAAATGCTACTTAGTTTTGTGATTTATAAAAAAATTTGTGGGTGAGAAAATGCTCTCAGGCACTCTTCTCTAGGATTCAAATTTAGTATGTCTTCTTCCACTTTTGGAAAGGGTACCTCCCCAAGTCTCTAAACCTAAAAGAAATTAACAAGGAAAGCACCCAAATATGGCAAAAATCCCCCTCCCAATCTTCTCTGTTCGTGGTTCTCTTGTGAATCCTGGTAGGAGCTTGCGATTTACTTGGTGTAAGTGAAGATCCCACATCCTCAAACAATTTCTTAATCCTCACAGAGTCTTTCTCCATCCTAGTTTTTTTCTCGCCGAGTAATGTGCGAAGGTGCTATCTACAAAACTCAGCTGCTCTAGACTCCTTCATCTCCACCTCCTTCCCATCCCTCATTACCTTCTGGATAAAGATCCAAGGTCTTCCTCTTCATTTGTGGACAGAAGAAATCGTAAGATCCATTGGAGCTGACATCGGATTTGTTGAAAATGTTGAAATATTAGCCTTGCCTGTTAGAATGAGGATCCAAATCAATGATCTGCTTCCGATTATCACCTCCATAGTTCTTAAATTCCCTTCAAAGGAAGAAATCACAGTTCAGCTGATATATGAGAGGTTAGAAAATCACTCTTACAGATGTTACAGCCTATGCTATAGCATTTCTGAATGTCATGAAAGAACCTTGTCCAGACACCAAGACTCAAGAGATAGAGAGATATATACCTTTGATAGGGAGCCACGACGCTCTGGAAGCTTACAAAGACACAGAGACCAAATCTATGCAGTGAATAAAGGTACAGACTCTAGAGAAGATCAAAGAGAAAAGAACTATTCATCTAGTCGCTCCTACAGATAGAATCCCTATAGTCGGAGCCAAGCTGCGCTTTATCCGAAGGACTCTAACAGTCAGACATGGAGGGAAAAAAAGAACCCTCACACCCCAGAAGGACACCAGTGTGACCCAGGCAGGAGCGCTATTGAGCCATCTGCAAATAAAGATTTGAGAACTGAACTGTCAGCAAAAAAGAGTTCAGGTGGGAAAGATTTAAGAGAAGACCTTATCGAGAAAGTGAGATCACATGAGAAGAGCCGATTTCCACCAAAACAAGATTCTAGTATTAAAGACTTGAGGATGGAGCTTACAGAGAACCTAATGAAAAACTGATATTCATGCATTTTACCCATTTTAGCTTCATAGTTTGCATATATTTGCATTCATTCTCATCATATATTATGCATTTTAGAGTCTCATTAGGATCATTTTGGCATGTACATAGCATTTGGAGCATCTCAGGTACGATGGAGCAAAATGGAGTATTTTGGAGCAGAATTAGCTTGAAGACTGCAAGACGGGCATGAACTGAAGAGCTTGAGCCAAAGACCTCAAAACTGAACACTGCACAAGCCTAAGTTGTCAGACTCTCCTATCTAACTCGACATGTACTGGCGAGTGGAGCATATATATTAAGCCAGAAACAGTCTTTTTGGAGAACTCGCCTATCAGACTCGCCAGTCACAGGCGAGTTTGAGCATCTTGGAGCATTTACTAAAGCTGGACTATGTAGACTCAACCTTTGTACTCTCCACTCACCCCTGAAGCGACATGGACGGACTTCACTGATTTGACCGACTTTTATCTTTTGTTGACTCAGATTAGGGCTTCCATGTATTCGGGCCCTATAAATACTCTTTCAAGCAAAAAAACGTGAACAACCTAGTTTTTTTGCCTTATTTGGTTAGATCTGAGAAAATTCTCTTTGTCTCTTTCATTGTTCTTCGTTATTTTGAATTAAAACCATTGTTCCTGCTTGAATCTCATTTTAGGTTGGTTTGATTTTGTTTCTATCTTTATTTTCTGTCTTAGATTATGTTTTTTGTTCCTAAGTTAGAGCCTGTGCGGCTGTCCATGGATAGTGAGTAGTCTGATTGCTTGAATACTGCCATAGGTTTCGCTAGATTGAATGTTCTTTATACTTATTTCAACTTGATCACTTGAAATCTGATTTGTAAGCTATCTCACCCGGAAGGTGTTCAATGATATGCTAGGCTTAGGTTCGATTTAGGGTTGATGTATTCTGGCCCAAGGGATTGGATGTTCAGAGCATCAATTGGTTGTTTATGATAAGTTCTTCATACCAGTTTGAGCGTCTGATTATCAAGGGATTGGGTTATGTCGCGTTCAGGCTGAGATTTCATGACTACGGGATTAGCTTGTTTACTTATTATCCTGATCCGAAACTTGCCTGTTTAGGTTGCTAGATGAAATCCGAAACCCAGGATTAGGCTTAGTTTATTGAATTCATTCTCCTCATGAGCCCGTCTTCTTACTTAATTGCATTCATTGTGTTGCTCTATTTTAGTTTTATTTCTCTGTTTTCTGCCTTGATGCTCTGTTTTGCATTTATGCTTAGTTTTGATTTTCAAGTTAGATGGGTACGCATCTAGACAGTTTCTTTACCTGCTTAGTTTTTCATGTTTTAGCTGATTGTGACAGAACCAATATTGCTTGATTTAGCTTGAATCAGATAGCCATCCATACCCTGAATGTTAGCAACTCACTTTGGTTCGACAACCTTATATACTATAAGGATTTGATAAACTCGGCCCAAAAACCTTGTTATCAAAAACGAAAATCAATTGAATAAGGTGTCATCCCCTCTAAACCTAAGCTCAGGTGAAAAAGATCTGAGATCAGCATTGGCAGCTAAAAAGTGACCAACTGATAAAGATCTAAGAGACGAATTAAGCGAGAAAGAGAAGTCAAGGGTCAGGAGCCACATATCCTCCAAGACAAGTACACTTACCAAGGACCTAGACACTACCCCAGGAGAACTTCGAGAAGTAATGGTTCAATATATACATGCTGCAGACCAACTGGAACAAGCAACTCGGAAAGAAAAGGCTCGAAAGACCTTGGAAACAAGACGACTCGAGAACTCAACCACACGCATGGTCAGAGATATAATGAGGAGAATTAACCAAGAATAATCCCATGAGGTTTCACCCCCAGAACTGAAGAGGGCCTCAGCCCTGTTAAGACTCGGAGATGTAGCTGAATGCTCAAGCATACCCACTAATGAACCCTACAAGCTGGGCACCGTAAAGCCAATTGCAACAAAGAAAAAACCTGGAAGACCACCTAGCAAAAAAAAGGATCCAAATCAGTCCACGGATAATGCCTGGTATTAACTCAAGGAAGAGAAATGTTATTCAGATATAGAATTCGCCTAGACTAAGTCTGATTCCAAGCATAAATGGGATAGAAAACAGTAACAATCTGAACACTACTCAGGCCTTACCTACTCCTTACAACTCTCTTGATCATTTCAGAGGACCTACTACTAAGCGGACGCCAGCCTCCATGAAGAGATTGATGGATTTTCGGGATTTTCAAGATCCTGTTCCTTAGCCGTAGCGAGCTGGAACTAGCAGAAGTTGGGGAATTCCCTGACTGTTCGTCGGATCAGGGAAATTAAAGGTGCTATATGTCCTGACTTCTTATTCCTCATAGAGACGAGGATATCCTCTGAGTTTGTTTTAAAGCTTTGGATAAGTTACATTATGAGAAACATGTAATTGTTCCACCATCTGCAAGATCGGGAGGCTGATTAGCTTTATTTTGGAACTCAGAACATAAAGTGCAAATCTTAAGAACAGAGAACAATTATATTGACACAAAGATCATGGTGAAGGATACCTCCTTTTTTGCTACTTTCTTGTATGGAGCTCCTGAAAAGGAAAAAAGAAAAGAAATTTGGGATAGAATCACTATATCCTTTGGAGAAAGAGAGGAGCCTTGGTTTATAACAAGAGACTTAAATGAGATTACATGCACATAGGAAAAGCTAGGGGGACCTACCAGAAGTGAATCCTCCTTTTACAGATTTCAGGAGGTTTGTAATGGAAAACGATTTATACTATCTTCAACACTCCGGCAACCCTTTTGTCATGGCGAGGACAAAGGCACAACTATCTCATCTACTGTAGACTAGACAACACCACTGCTAATAGTTCCTGGTTTGAAAAGTTCCCAACTGTAAGATGTAAATATATAACAACAAAAGACATATTGAGCAAAATAAAAAGGAGCTTGACAAAGCCCTCAGTGATCCAAGAAATCCTACAGCCAAAATTGAGTATCTAACTAACGAGCTCAAACAAGCATACCAAATTGAAGAGGACTATTGGCACCAGCGAAGTAGAGTAATGTGGCTACAATAGGGAGATAAAAATTCTGGTTTCTTCCATGCTGTTACAAAGGGACAAAGAGCAATCAATAGGTTCTTAGTGATAGAAGATAACCAAGGCAATGAAGTTTTTGAGGATGAAGAGGTCTGCAAAGTAATTACCAACTACTATGAAGAGCTTTTTGCTTCCAAACCAACCTGGACATAAGATATCTTAGACCGAGAACTACAACAAGTGGTAACCGAGGAGATGAATAAAAAACTAACGGCGCCTCCAACCCTGGAAGAAAAACTGCAGCTCTTTTCGCTATCAACCAAGGAAAAGCATCTGGACCTGATGGTTTTTCTGCAGGTTTTTTTCCAAGAAAATTGGTCAACAGTAGGAATAGAGATTATCAAAGATATCCAAATGATATTCGAATTTGATGTTATGCCGAGGGAAGTTAATCATACTTATATCCGACTAATACCAAAGAAAGAGAACCCAAGAACAGTGGCAGATTATAGACCAATAGCCCATGCAATGTGAGATACAAGATACTCACGAAGATCCTAACAAAGAGGCTACAACCCCTTATGGGAAGTTAATCTGTGAAAACCAGTCAGCTTTTGTGCCTGGAATAGCAATTCAAGACAACGTGCTAATCACTCATGAGACACTACATTACTTAAGGCAATCCCAAGCAAAAAAGAAGTGTGGTATGGTCATCAAAACGGATATGAGTAAGGCATACGATAGGCTAGAATGGTTTTTTATTCAAGCGGTACTAAAGAAACTAGGCTTTCATGCCACTTGGATAAAATGGATTATGATGTGTACTACCACAGTCACATTCTCCTTCCTACTAAACGGGTCAGCCCAAGGATTTGTCACTCCCCAAAGAGGAATTAGACAAGGAGATCCCCTCTCTCCTTACCTATTCATCCTATGTAGTGAAGTTCTATCGGGACTATGCAAAAGGGCAAATGAAGATGGTACCTTAAGGGGATTGAGAGTTGCAAAAGCGAGCCCATGTATCAACCACCTGCTGTTTGCCGACGATACTATGTTCTTTTGTAGATCGGATGACAAAAGCTGCAAAAAATTGAAGTTAATACTCCGAGAATACAAACAAGCCTCATGACAGAAGATAAATCAGCAAAAGTTAACCATTACCTTTGCAACAAAGACTCCCCATGAGACTAAGAGGTGAATGAAGAACAACCTGGAATTAGAGAATGAAGAAGGAAATGGGAAATATTTACGACTCCTTGAACTAGTTGGGCGAAAGAAGAAGGATATCTTCAATAAAATAGTTGAAAGAATCAAGCAAAAGGCAGCAAGCTGGTCAACTAAAAGACTCTCACATGCAGGGAAACTAGTTATATTACAATCAGTCCTTACAGTTATCCCCACATACTCTATGAGCTGCTTCAAACTCTCGAAAAGTCTGATTGCAAAAGTCCAGTCCGCTTTGACACAGTTTTGGTGGGACTCCTCACTGGAAAAGAAGAACATGTGCTGGGTTGCTTGGAAGAAGCTTGCAAAAAAAGAAAAAGCTTGGAGGATTAGAATTCAGAGATATCAAAGCTTTCAACATAGCCCTCCTAACAAAAGTGAGTTGGAGAATCTTGGAGAACCCCAATAACCTATATGCGAGTGTTGTGTTAGGAAAATATTCACCTCACAGTCCCTTCCTCGAGTGCAAAACTTCAGGTACTATGTCCCATGGCTGGCCTGGGGTGATGATGGGAAATGATCTCCTACAACAGAACATAGGCAAGGTTATTGGTAATGGACAAGATACTCTCCTATGGAAAGAGAATTGGTTATCAACATAATATCAAGCAGCACCTTTTGGTCCACCGAATCAACACCAAGTGGAGCATAAAGTGTCGGATCTGATGGAATTAAACTCCTCACAATGGTGCCTAACAAAAATGAAAAATATTTGCCCACACCTAGAGAAGGAGATCCTGCAAATCAAAACAAGTAGCTTTGGAGCCAAGGATAAACACATTTGGATCCCAAACCCGGAAGGGATCTATTCTGTTAAATCGCGATACCATACTTTTGTGGAAAGAGCCCAGCAAATCGAGGACTCCAATGTAATACCTGCAGGTTTCAAATGGAATAAACTAGTGTGGTCAGCCTCATGTTCACCAAAGATAAAGTTGTTCTTATAGAAAGCAGTTAGCAGAGTCTTACCAACAGGAGAAGCTCTAATGCTCAGAAAAGTGACGGAATCCAATAAATGTAAATGTTGTGATGAACCGGAAAGCAGTGAGCATCTCTTCTTCCACTGTCATTACGCTAAAGATTTTTGGAAGCTAATCCCTTCGAAGGACCATCTAATCATCCAACAAGAGCTCAATTTCAGAGACGCCTTAGAGCTCAAAGTCTTCCAAACCTGTCTACCACCAGTGGGAATCAAAGACAACACAATTCTCTCATGGGCACTTTGGGCACTTTGGCCGGCAAGTAACAAAATGGTTTTCGAGAACAAGACTATCCCTCTATCAGAGGTTGTAGTAAAAGCCATAAGGGAGGAAAGAGAATGGCAAAGGATTCAAGATCTACCATCGGATAAAAAAGAAGAGACAAGTCAAGCTATACCCTTACGACAAGAAGAAAAACATCACAAGCTGTGGACGGATGCGGCGTAGGACGGTGATACATCTACTGCTGGATGTGGCTAGATTCTCCAAGACGAGAATGATCAAGAAATAGTGAGAGGATCAATTGTCTGTAATTTTACAAGATCTCCATTGATAGCAGAAGGAGTTGCAGCCATCAAAGCTCTCTGTCACGCTCGTGAGCTGGGAATTCAAAGAGTAAAGGTCTTCTCTGATGCTCTTCAATTGGTTCATGCGATTCAATCTCCGACAAGGCACAAACAACTCTACGGGATAATTTATGACATTAAAGCAATTTCAGCTACTTTTTCATCTTGCTCTTTTAGTCACATTAAGAGGGACTTAAATGCTAGTGCAGATCTTATTGGTAAAGAGGCTTTGGTAAAGCCCAAACCATTGTAGCCCAACTATGATTTAATATAAGTACTTTTTTGCCCAAAAAAAAGTTTTGTGATTTTATCTTTACTGTGATGTTGGCTATATTTTAAATCGGTTTTATATGTTCTATGTAAGAAAGTTATGTACTATTTCTGTTTGAATATGTAAGATCTTTTACCTAAAATCTTGTATATTCAGAAATTTAAATTTTTATCAATAAGTTTTTTAATATGTTATTTTAATATATTTTGACCAATCATATAAGATATTTAAAAATTTTAATAGTCAAAAAATATCATATACAATTAATTTTCCATAAAAAATATGTAAAATAACTCATAAAATGAAAAAAAAATCCTAAAAAGCATCTTATACTATTAAAAATAATTGCTTTTAAGACTCTAACCACGAAGTTGAACAAAATTACAATTTATGCAATTAGAATTTTTTAAATAAAAGAAAAAAAAGTTTCACTAAAGATTAAATTGTCAACACAAATTTAATGAAACATTTAATAACCAATCAAATCTAATATAACATATAGAAGTTATGCAAAAAATAAAGGAGTTTCTGCAAAAAAACCACCCAAGTGGTCTCACTTTGCAAAAATACTATCAAAGTCAAAAGTATGCAAAAAAGCCATCAAAGTGACAATAATTTACAAAAAAAAAATCATCAAAGTAACAATGTGCAAAAAACCATCAATGTGTCTACGAATTGCAAAAAAACCATTTAAGTAACAATGTGCAAAAAAAACCTGAAAGTAATTTGCAAAAAAACCACCCTAATAAATGTCTAAGTTAATTTTGTTTGAGTTGGTATTCTTCTAATCCAGAAATCAATCAATTCATTAGTGCTTAAACTTTATAGCTTTATTCTTATAACAAAACAAAACAAAACAAAAGAATTGTGGAGCTCTATTTACTTTTTCTCTGGGGTTTCTGGGTTTTGTTTGTCTTTGTTTTCTTCTTATAAGTTAGAAATCAAACGAATTAGCTATGGTTAAATTTTGTAGCTTTATTCCATATGGGCACAACAAAAGGGTTAAATCGGTTAAAGAGGTATCACGAAATTCTCCATGGATGATCAATTGTTTAAAGGCTCAATACAAGTTTTGATTAGTATTTTGATATGTACGATTGTCATAGAATCATAAGGAATCTCATAATAACTTATAGAAAATCTCCTAAAATTACCATCTAATTTTAAAAAAAAAAACAAATTTAAATCTCTCCAAACCAACTCAAATCTTTCCAAATCTTTTAAAATCCAAATTCTATCAAATCTCTTAATTTTACTTTCAATACATCCCCCTAAAAGTATAATAGTATGCAATTTTTATAAATATAGAAAACCCAAATTAATACAATAAAATGTGTGGAAATTAATACTATAAAATTAGTTCGGGTATAGATTGGGTTCGAATTCAGTTATTTTTATCCAAATTTTATAACAATTAAACTTAATAAAGAATTAGTGGAAAAAAATATTCCAAAAGCATTATAAACTGCCTGAAATTGAACCGATACCCGTATGGCTAACGGATTGACCTAAATGCATGTAGATATATAGGAGTCTTTCATTCGAGTATCGGTTCAATTTTAGGCAATAGATACTACTCTTGTCATATCTATCAATTCTTTATTAATTTTAAATTGCTATAAAGTTTTAATAAAATAGCTGAATTCAAACTCAATCTATACCCAGACTAATTTCATAGTATTAATTTTCACACATATTATATTATTAATTTTGGCTTTTCTATATCTATAAAGATTGCATAGTATTAAATTTCAGACGTTATAAAATTAAGTTAGACATTTATTTAGGTGGTTTTTTTGCAAATTACTTAGAAAGTTTTTTTGCACATTGTTACTTGGATGATTTTTTTGCAAATTATTGTCACTTTGATGGTTTTTTTGCAAAATGAAACCACTTAAGTGTATTTTTTGCAGAAAATCCAAAAATAAAATAATAATAAGATGTATGTATATATACATCTAATTTTTAATTATTATTCTGATTTTAAGAAAAAATAAATTTAGATGAATATAGGTCAGATTGTTATTTCACAAATGTGTCCCTATGTTTGATTGTATATATTTTATTTATGTTTACACAAGTATATATTTTTACTTTATGAGCATATATGAGTTCTATGAGCATATATGAGTTCTAAGCAAACACAGATCATAGAGTTTTTATAAGAACTAAAAAAATAAGATAATAGTAATATTATATTGAATAAGTATCTCATCAATATTTAATCTTTTTAAGTTACATTTTATATTGAATAATAAAAATATAGGTTTTTGCTATGCATTCATTACATGTTATCTGATATTATGTATCATTTGATAATGATGAGTCATGTAATAAAATATAGTCCAGTTAATGAAAATACGGTTCATTTGATAATGTATGTCATTTAATAAAACACTGGTTATTTGATATAACAAATTATTTGATAACTAGATGACGCCCGGTGCAATGCAGAAGTTTGATTTTTATATGTAAATTTATTAATTATATATACATATATATTTAATATATACTAAAAATTAATATATAATTTATAGTGGTGATCAGTGTTTTACACTGAATATTTTTTTTAATTTTTGTTGATTGAGGTTTTGATGCATTACAATTTTCGTATATAAATTTTTTTGATTCGTGTCATTTAAATTTTTAGACGCATGTTCAATTTGTTTTTAGACATGTATTTAATTAGGGTTCTTGACCCGCATTCATTTATGGTTTTAAATTGGTATTCATTTAGAGTTTTAGTTCCATATTCATTTAACGGTACGGTTTTATTATATATAGAGATTATGGGTCATTTGATCTTCGATAATAACGGTTATATAGTTTTGATGTTTTATAAACATTTGTTATTCATATTATAAGAACTACTTTATGTTTTTAAATTACAAACTTATTTTAAAGTTTATCACGGCATTACTAAGAATCTTGTTATATATTGAAATAGAGGTAGTATGTCTTATGAGGAGTGAATTAAAACATGGCAGAGTTGAACACTATTCACAAGCATTATCTGTTTAATATTAGTTATCAGATTCGTTACTAGTGTCTAGTCGGGTCCAACTCCAAGCTACCTAGACAGCGTAAAATACTCGTAGTATCCGTACCTATCTAGCCAAGAGACAGAAAGAGTACGATGAATCTGAGTTTTTCATAACATAAGTCGGGCCAAAGGAGTACGATTATCTGAAGCTTAGTGGGCGTTTCATCATGAGGCCCCTTTTTGAGTTTTGTCGAGAGGTCAAAGAGAGAATTAAAGCAGCACTTTGGCAAGTATCCTGAATCAATGATAAACCCAAAAGAGTGAAAGAAGAAGATATAACATGGAAAAAGAGTAGAAGAGTCGTGGAAGTTTGTTTAGTTAGGGATGGTCAATTTTTGGGTTTTAGATAAAATAAAAGAATCGACCAAACTCTCATGTCCCATCTTCACTTGTCTGTTTCTCTTTAATCATAGATAATCACCCGAACACAACTGCCCTTTCTTTATTTTAGATTAGGTCTTTTGTCTGGTCTATCGTTTGGACAATGGCATCCTTTTTTTCCTTTTCTTTATAAGACAATTCCATGTGCTATTTCATCTATCTTTTATTAAGAATTACACATTCGAAGATATGGCTTTTTTGGTTATTCTTGTTAACCGTTCTTCTCATTAATCTCTTTTGAGATATCTAATTGTCACACATCAATGTTTCGAATATAATTTTCTTGTGTTATTTGTTAGTCTTCGAGGATGTATGGTCACTACGAATTTGTAATAATGACATGGATTGACGTGCGCCCACAACCTTTATGAAGATGAAAGGCTGTTTCGAGTTTGTTTAGACTAGATAAAACATGTGAAATAAAATTGTGAAACTAACCAGTGATGTGTGATGTGGTGGACTAGTGGTTTAAGCGTAGAGATTAATCGTGATGCTCAAATAGTTCTATCTTTGCTAGAAAGGATGTTATACATCATTGTTCTAATATTGACAAAAAATGGTATGGGTGAGAGATTTAAGAGCGAGAGTCTGAACCTCCTACTTAACAAGAAAAATATCACGAAATTGTGATCTTTAATTTTTTGTGTGTTTAAAATTTCCTTTATATCTCATATGGGAAACAAAAAAAATATGAAAGAAAACAGAAAAATAAAGCAATGAATCAAATAGTATAATCTAAAATCATTCACTACAATTTCCCTTCTCCAAAACAAATTATACCCTTTAAACCAATTTGCGATGTTTTCTAATTTTCCAACCAAAAAAGTTAATCTATTGAGGCTTTTTGTCGTTGGTGTTGCCTCGTTCTATGCCGTCAGATTGATCAAATTATCTGAGCTGAGGGATTACAAAATTGCAGGCCTAGTGGAATTAGAACTGCGACTGGAACCTGAGTTTGTGAAGACAGGAGTGTCTCTAGGTGTGTGCGTTGTGGAGCCACGTATGCTACTACTGTTTCCCATGTCTTTAGTCTTGTGGAGAAGAAATGTTCCTGACAATATGGTCACAAAACCACATAGCTCGGTTGCAATTTGTAATCCACTCTGAGAGGCCCAGTCCTGGACCAAGAAACATATTATGATGTTGTGTTTTTAGATTGGAATCCATTGGTCTATCATCAGTCAGATTATTTTTTTACCTTAAACATGATCATGCTAGCTAAGATTGTGAATGTTGTAAACATAACATAATAAACTGGAGATATGACCGCTGTGTTGAAATTATCCAGAGCCTGCCACAGATGGATACAAATATGAAAACATGGATTCGTTATTTGAAATCTGACTAGAAAACCAGTATTTGTTATTACCTTGTTCAAGTAGTTAATTTGCAAAAGACAACATATAGTCACAACTATTATGAAGATCCATGCGTGGAAGTACTTGAACTGGTTCATCCCAGAAAAGGTAAGCTTTATGGCGATGGCTACAGCTTTAACACTCATAACCTATCAACAAAACAAAGACACAGACACTTACTTAAAAAAAGAGGAGAGATCTACTAAGTGATTGGCTCAAGAAAACAATGAAAACATACAGTAAGAGAACCCATTAAAGAGCAAATTCCAACATATACTATCATATGTGTCTTTCCATAGCGCGGCTCGTAGTAGAAGATGAGCGCAAGCACCACAGCCAAGACCACAGCTGAATACGCAAGGAAACCTAGCAATAGAACATATTACTTTCAGTCCAGTTAGAATCTATGTTGTTTGACACCAAAACAAAGAATGTTAAAACTACTGACCTGGTTCAGTAGCAAGGTGCCAAACTTGCTTGACTGATTCAATGTTTTGCTCATGAGGAGCATGTAAAACAATTGTTGTTGATCCAACAACACAGAGAACGCAGCCAAGAATACCTAAAATATGCAACTTCTCTTCCAAAATAAAATGTGCTAGCACTGCGCTGCATAACACGGTTTTCGTTTTCAGGAAACTAAGTTGTTGTTTTTAGCTCAGATACATCTCTGGGAGAGAGATTAAGCATAGTGGATACAGATACCTGAAGATAATACTTAGAGCTCCCAATGGTGTCACTAAAATAGCTGGTGCAAATGCATAAGCTGCAAAATTGGCTATCTCCCCAACAATCACTGTAAAAAGTATGAATCCAATGCTAAATATTATAAACCACATCTCTGTCATTACAATTTAACAGGATCATGGATTTGAGATATCTTTTGAATGCTTAGGTTTGTTCCTTTCTCCTTCTTATTCCTAGAATCACCTTTAAAGTCAACCAACAGATTCTTGTTCAGATCAGTCTAATTTCTGTTATACAGAATCAAGATGTCTCCATGCCTTAATAAACAACTACCTTCCATGAGCCATTTGATAAAGGACTAGAAATATTCTCTTTGTAAAAGAGAGGTCAATTTCAGTAGTGATAAGATCCAAAACATGTCTCAAGCACAAAAATCTGCCAAAGTGATAACATCTCTACCTAAATAGCAAACAAGTTTGCAGCAGAGTTTGAGAAAACAGCATTATAGAGAATACTTACTTGTAATCATTCCAGCCCACCACCAAGGTTCGTACAAGTATCCATACCCTCCTTCACCTGATCGATCAGCAATAAGCAAACGTACTTAAACAAAAACAGTAATTTTGAAGATAAGAGAATAGTAATATAGGTCAAAGAAATCACGAACCTGCTCTGGCTCCGCTAACACCTGCTTTCTTAAGACCCTTTTTCTTGATAATGAAGCTAGAACCAATGAATATACTCGAAGACACAGCTAATATTACTCCATGTATATTATCTGCTGATATTGCCTCCATCTTTGATGATATGTGTAGTTTTGTTGTTTATTTACAATTAAGATGATTTCAAGTTGTTAATGATGATGACAATCCAGAAATATTTTTGTTGAAGATCAGCTTATTGGCTCTACAAAAAACAAGCAAATAAGAATCAGAATGCACTAAACTATGTTTAATCAACATATGTTTCGAACAAATTACTGTTTTAATTTAGCGATTTCCCTCACCAATTGTGTTCTGAAACAAAAATAAAAATCTGATTTTACAAATAATTTCTTTGTGGCAGAAAATTTGAAGACCAAACAAATGGCGTAAGTAGATTACACAGAGAGACAAAACAGAGATATGGAAGCAATGAAAAAGACAAATTTTTAATCCATTAACAACAAAAAGATCAAACAACTACGACTACAGAATCTAAGGTCTTTCGATTGTTTACGAATTGTTTCTGATTTTTGCCTAATCACAGAAAACACAATAAGACCCACAAAAAAACTCACTTTTATACGTTTACCTTACACACGATTAAACGGATTAATTAAAAAAAATCCCAGCTTGTTGAGAAAACGACCGCAAAGGAACAAATCTCTAGAACTAAAAGTAACATTAGAATATTCGAATAGTATCAAACCTTTTTCACTTCTTCCATTTTTGTACACAAAGACAAAATCAACAATATAGAAACGAAAGTTGTGATTTTTTCCTTTTTTGTTTCTCTATCTGAAACGTAATGTGAAATTTTAGGGTTCTTAGTGTTGATGGAACTGAATCTGAGAAAAAACGAAAGCTAAATAAGAGAAGGAGACAGAGAGAGAGATACAGTATGTAACGATATTGTAGGAAACTATAAGAACTAACCCAATTTACAGACACACTCATAAAGTCATGATACAACTAAAAATAATAAGACAACATTACACAAAACTTTTTAGAATAGACCGTTTCGGTTCAGTGTTTATTGTTTTTAAAATTTCTTCTCTTTACTTCTATTTTAATAAAATTATATTTTCAGGAAAATACTGTCTAGTTCTTCTCTTTACTACAATTCCTAGTTGTCTCCTCCGTAACCAATCCAAATTCTTAATCAAAGTTTCTATAAATTATTATACTATACTCACATTATTAGTTTTTTTCTCAACAAATAACCATTAGATAGACAACGACCCGTAGTCTAAAGTCTTGATTGGTAAAACTTTTTGTTAAACATAATGTTTTTGTAGGAACTAATCATAATTGAGGAATTTAAAATAAACAAATATGATTGGTTCTACAAGAATATTATGTTCAACAAAAAACCTTACTAATCATGACCTAAATTTTTAAATGGGAGATGTTTGGGATTCGAACTCACCACCTGGTGCATACTTGTTTCTTGGCAAATATTAGATTACAAATGACATAGATGTATTTGGAACAAGTTTTGCATATGATATAATTTCAAACGAGTTACTAATCTGAGTGTTATTGTGTCGATCATATTATGACTAATAGCATGATTGGCAGAGGTGTTAAGCATCTGTTGGCGTTAAGTACTCTAAAGTATAGCCAATCAAAAGACAAGTAGAGAGAGTTTCGTTATCTCTACTGGCGAAGCATAACCACCAGAGCGTCTCTCTTCTCCGTCAACATATCTTTCAGAGAGGGGTTCATTAGCTTTGCCGGATGAGAGTAAAATTTTGGTTTACCCGGTAACTCTCTGGTGCTCTCTCCGGTAATGAGGTTTGCTTCAACGGTGGTTTTGTATTTTCTCTTTTACATATTGTCGTAACTCTTAGGTATATATAGATCCGGTTTTACCGTTTCGTTTTCTATCTATTTTCTATCTTGTACTTTCAATAAAATCGGAGTTATCCGATAGTTATAAATCTAGTTATGCCTCTTGTTTTCCGGTGTGTTTTCCTTTGATTTTCTATTTTCAAAGTCTCGTTTTTATATCGTGATTTAAGATCTCGGTTTCCTTTTCCCCATCGGTGGCCGCATCTCTCCTCTTCCCCACCACCAGTTTAAGCGCTGAGATAAAACAATCTCTTGGGTTTCCGCAATCGGACCTTGACGGCGTTGGTATCTCATGAAGATAATGACCGAAGGTGAAGGAACCTTAATAAGATCTATAACTGTAGCGGTTCAGGTGGTGGCTATGTTGATCAGTACCGAGAATCTCTCCGTTTAATACATCAGCCGGACTTTTCCGGTGACTGCTTACCGGAAGTGAAGAAGTTGTGCCACGATTAGGGGCATGTGTTGACGATGCTGTCAACGTTTATCTACTCTTTTGGGCCTGGTGGGCTTCATATTATCTTTGTTTGTTGTAATGGCTTTGGCCTCTCGTGTTATATATCAATGATATTAATAACTAAGGCCGTGCTATGCACAGGCTAAAATTTTTTTATTTTTTATAAATATGAAATATATTTTTATTTTTAATATAATAGTGAAACTAAATATTTGGAGACTCTAAATATAAACGATAAAAATATCTTGATATATTATAGTCTTCATCAAGCTTCCAAGAAAAGCAATTGTACCAAGTGGTTGACTTTTAACCTCTGAATGCACATCTTCTGCTAGTTTTCCACACAAAGCAATATTAATAGTTGATTCCCTAGAAAAAAAAAAAGAGAAGATTCATGTAGTTTCAGATTTTATGATCAAAATGTAGAAAAAAAAGAATTCTACAGTTTGGCCCATCGCCTTCTTATGTCCAAATCGGTTTACTTTTTGTTTCATTATGTAAACTAAAGTCGAAAAGAAATCTTACCCAAGATCTGTAAGTTGAGGATTGAGTAATTTAGTTGGTCTTTCAGAGGTATTGATATCCTTAAGGTCATTCATCCCAGTAATTTCACCAATAATGTATGCAAATTTCAACAAAAATGTCCTGTAAATTAGGATAAAATTAATCTTTAATAGAAAAAAAAATTAAGGTAATGAAAATAACGTACCAATGAATATGGTATCATCATTGTTTCTTGCTAATATCTCAGGAAAAGGGCAGAAATTGAAACACATTTCCAACTTAGGAATTTGTTCACATGATTTAACACATGTGTTGAATATGAAATTAATCTTGTAACGATGCGAGCAACTTCTAAATCTTCCAACATTAGGGCTTAATTCGAAGTTCATAAGAATACAGCAATCCCATTCCTTCAATTGCTTTTGAAATTTTGACAGTAATTTTCCTTTGACAGAAGCTTGAATCTGACTTCCCTGTAACATATTCAAACACTTGGTAAATTAGATTTTGTTTGGTGAAATGGATAAAGATTAAGATTGTAAACAAAATTATACAACAATTATGTATTACCTTATCATCCAGCAGAAGAAGATCAATTGCTGTGAGTTCTTCAGGTTTTTCTTTTTTCGAAAACCCCAATAACAGACAATGCGAACTCTGATTTTACATAGATCTATCCCTGGATTTATTTCTAAGATTGGTGTAATAGGAAGAGGCATGATGTAAGCATGAAAATTTGTTAGTAGGAAAAAACAGAGTATGGAAAAGAAGTTTAGTAGAAAAAAATGGTAGCAGCGCGTTGAAGAGAAGAGGAAAGTGGATACATGGGGTTAGTGGAGTCGATCACGATCTTTAGTTTCTTTAATTATCCTTCATATATATTGATATAATAAGATTTATTTGAACAGATCCTATAATATATGAATATCGTCAATGGATAAATAACAACATAGGTCCTTGTAATGTATGACTTTAATTTGTTCTATGTTAATCCACCGATTTCACCATAAATCCTATTTTAAATATTTAAGTACTTTAGTTTCTAAAAAATCAATGCATATTTTCCATGTTGCAGTATGTTTTTTTTTCTTTCATCCATGTCGCAGTATGTACTATTTGTTCAACGTGTTATATTTTTGTTTTATATTTAAAAAGAAAATAATGAAGAAAATGGAGAGAGTGATAAGATAACCAAATTTTATGTATTGCTTGTTTTTTTTAATTGTATTCAACTCAATTATATTAAGAAATTATCTTGAAAATAAGGCCAGTAGGCCCATTACATCAAATGGACTTACCAGAATTTAAGTGGGCAGAACAGAAGCCCAAATTGAAAAACCCTATGAACTAAACGTAGAAGATCTTTAGCCGCCGCCGTTGGCTTGACCACTGTGAAGCACATTCACGCTCTCGCCCACCTTTTCAGCGATCCGTCATGAGAAACACTGTTGGTTCAACTGGATTCAAAATTATGCAAACTCCTCCAAAATAGATGTTGATAACCACCATTTGATTTTGTTTCGAGATTACGGGGGAAGCAACTGGAGATGAAGCTCGAAGAAATGAATCCGTCACTAAGAAGAAGAGGATGGCTGTAAATAAATGGCAAAGTAAACATAGTAAAAAGTGGCGATAAAAGCTAAATCTAGATTGAAAAGCTTTGAAAACCTGAGAGAGTGAAGAAGATAAAGAAGGAACCCACGCTATTGACATCTGATTTTAATATTTTTGTAGATTAATTTGTTTGGTTTTGCAATTAAAAATGTAAAAAAATTAGAAAAAGTAAAAGAGTATATTTTTGGGGTTTGTAACACGTGTCAGATAAATAGGGTGGTAGTTTACTGAGAAGTAACTTGTGTTCTATTAATATAAGGATATGTTTGACGGCAAAAAAAGAGAGTATAGCCAATCACGTTTAATTGCTCTTCAACTGACACGTGTGCTTCTTTCATCTAAACATGCCTAAAAATTATATTGAATTTTTTTTTTTTTGATGAAATGTGAAAATATATTGATCATCAAAAAAAAGTTCATGTACAAGAGGCAAAGCAAAACATTAGAGGTGCCAAATAAAAAATTAAGGAAATCTAAGTTCAAACCATCTTTGGAGTAAAAGATGAAACCTATGTGGATATACATAGTGAAGTGATGATATTCGATTCCGAATGAGCTTATCAATGAGTCAAACAATAGTAGAAGAGGGAGACCATACACGACCATGGATCCTAGCATTCCTCTCTTTCCAAAGATGGTAGATAGCTGATTGGAAGACCAAGAAGACAATAACTCTATCCATGGGATTGAAACGAGCACTAAGCAAGTCCAAAATTATATCATGCCAATCTGGAGTAATGGGTAGACCAATCAGTTTGCCCCAAAGATCATACCATACAGTAAAACTGTAAGGACAAGCGAAGAACAAATGACCACGAGATTCATTTGGTTCACCACATAGAACACATCCCTGAATAAGACCCCAAGAACGCATACGAACACCTCTAGAAAGTCTGTCTTTGAAGGCCAACCATGTAATGATAGACTGCCTCGGAATACCTTGAGAAAACCAAACCAGCTTATACCAATTAACCTTGGGACAATGATTACGAATTTGTCGCCAAGTAGATGCAGACGAGAAAAAGCTTTTAAAATCATCAACCTCATGCTTCCAAAGAATGGAATTAGGTCCAGCAACTAAAGTAAAAGGAAGAAATCGGGATATAATATCAAAAACTGCATGAAATCTTCTACTACTGTTGAATGATTTTGCCAAAGTGGATTGGATAAAGCATCAACCACAGAAACATAATGGGCCAAACCAAAGAAACGAGTGCCATTAGTACCAGTCAGATCCAGCAACTTGCCCTCTCCACTCCAGTTATCAAACCAGAATTAATTTCAACTTTGAAAAAAAGGTATGCTTCAGACCTGAGCTTAAGAAGTTTTCGCCAAACCCATGAGCCATGAGAAGAGCTTTTAACATCCCAAAAAGAGCCTTTACGAAGCAAATATACATGAATCCAATAAACCCACAGTGAGTTCTTAGAAGTCAAAAGACGCCAATTCAACTTGAAAGCAAAGCTTTTTGAAGAATCTCTCAAAGGTCTAATACCAAGACTTCCCTTATCCTTTGGCAAACAAATATCAGTCCAACTAATCTTCGCTTTTGTATTGATGTTAGTGTAAATGAAGCTCATAAACTCGGAGACACAACAAATGTTCATCACTCAAACTTAATGGATCACTCACCATTTCACCAAGCCCATCACGTGTTGTCTAAAGCTGAGCCCATGTCTATGCTCTGTTCTCCTGC
>OVAX01002536.1:0-28507 GCA_900406405.1 Lepidium africanum
ACTTTTTTTATCAATTTAATATTTTATAATTTTTAATTCATAATTAATTTTTTTTTTATTTCTAAAAAAGTTAAAATATAATAGGCCGTCGGTTTCCGTCGGTAATTCCGCCGTCGGAAACCGTCGGAAACTTTTATTTTCCGACGGCTTCCGACGGTGGAATTACCGACGGAAACCGACGGCGTTTTTCCGACAACAACTACCGTCGGCAACGTCCGTCGGCAACGTCCGTCGGTAAATCATGACGATTTCCGACGCACCGGAATCCGTCAGAAAATGTATGCCGTTTTCCGACGGTTATTCCGTCGAAAATTTCAGTCGGATTCTGACGGATTCCGACGGCTACAATTTTTCCGACGGATTTCGGTTTTCCGACAACGCCAAACCGACGGCTAATTTTCCGACGGCAAGCCGTCATTACGGCCTTTTTCCGACGGAAACCGACGGTTTTGGCCGTCGGAAATCCGTCATCTTTCTTGTAGTGTGGTATTATAATTACCTCATAAATTTTTTCCATTTGTCACATGTTTGTGTTGTGGAATTCTGAGTACTTTTTGTTACTATTTACTTTTTTTTTCTTGCATTGATTTCTTTTACATTAACGGTATAAAAAGGACTTTTTTGAAATTTCTCTTTTATATTTTTATTATAAATTCTTTTTTTCTTTTTGCATTATGCCAATACAAAAAAACATGTTTATTGTGTCAGTATTATTATATCATTTAAATAAATAACATTATATAAAATTACTTATAATCAAATGATACATTATATTTGATTTTATATTATTTATAGCAAATAACATTTTTAATGCATCTTTTACATCAATTAAATAAAATTGATATAATTTAGTTTTGATTTACATTATTTATAAAATAATCGATGCAAAATATAAATTTATATCAGTTGAACAAATGATATATATAATCGGTATTCTTAACATCAATTTAAAAAATGATATTAACTTAGTTTGAGTTTTAAAATGGTCACATATAAGTTAGCTGAATTAATATAATTAATAAACAAAATAAAAGCCTATAAAAACACACTTCATTTAGAGAGTAGCTAATACAAAATAAAAGTCCAGTAACTAATACAAAGGACAAAAGAAAATTTAGACATTATCTAGAGAGTTTCACTTCAAAAAAATAAAATAAAAAACTGATGTCAAGATTCTGATTGAAATATAGTCTACCTTTCTTCCAATAGGATCCTCTAATGTCAAATGATTAAAATAATCTAAAGTTTATTCAAAACCTAATAAAATAAAATAAAATCGTTAGATTTAACTAAAAGAAATGCAAGAGGTTTTTTTTGTCTAGTGACAGACGGTAAGTCTATTAAATGCAGACATACTTGCACATCTAAAGATTGAGTTTCGCTGTCTGTGTTATGCAGGAACTTGACTAATGGGCCAGTCAGCTGTGATCCAATATTGACCAAAAAAAATAATAAATTAAAAAAGTAAACTATTTTGTTCAGAAAATTTAAACTAAAATAAGGTTAGTAATTGATCTAATAACGAATACGTTATAGATATTAATTAACTTTTATATGTGCCCTACCTGCTACCTCTATATAACATCTTAGTATAATAAGATAAACACCTATTTATTCACAACAGCTTATCTCCACAAAACCCTAGTATTCTCTGCAAATCCTGATTTTTTTTTTCTAAAAAGGTAACCATCAATCATAATTTGTTATTGTTTATTGATTATAATTTGATTCAACAAATCACTAGGTTATTAGTATTCTTTGAAAAGCTGATTGAATGAATAATACTGTTTGTTAATGTTATATTAGTTGATCTAGATGTTTTTAATTACGAATTAACTTTTCGTTCTTGTCGTCCTTTTTGTTTTAATTGGTTTTGACTTTTCGTTCGTTTGTTTCTCAATTATACAACTTCTTTTTATTTCCATGTTTTGAAATTGACTTTGTATAATAAATATTACATGTTCCCATGTTTTACCCTTTTCACACATATTAAAAAATTATTAATTATTTTATTTTTTCTAAATAAAATATAGTTTATTACAAATTCCAAAATAGTTTAACTAATCACAAATCAATCTGCAGAATTTAAAGAGTCAAAAATACCAAAATTATAATAATTTTGCATAAAAATCCTAAAACGTCAACTAAAAAGAAAATTTCTTTTTTTAAAACATCAACTGTTAAATAACAGAAAGAGTATTTTTGTAGTCAAAAGACGTAGGTCTGTGTGTTTATATCAAGGCGTAGAACGCCAAAATATTTTATGATATTTTTTTTCATCGATATATTATTTTGAATTGATTCTAGATTTTTTTATTTGGTTTGTTTATCGATATTTATTTGTTAGTTAGAATATGGAATTTACAGAAGATACATAATCACCAATTGATTTGTTGTATTTGGAGAATTCTTGCACAAGAATGTAAAAATTTTAAGTGAAAAATTCAATTAATAGGTAATGTAAAACTTTTACTTTCTTAATTATAAAATTTTTTTATTTCTTTTTTTTGTTATTAAATATAAGCTGATTAGTTAGTATTACTAGATGGTAACTTTGGTCCGATGGCAACCGGTTGTGGATGCGGATTTCCCTTCGATGATTCTATATTGGGTTTGGATTCTTGGTTTACCGGGTCAGTACCGTGCGCCAATTGCTTTTCAAGCTATTGGGGAGGCTTAAGGTACAATTTTAGAGATTGATATGGACTTTGGTCGAGTCAAGATTGAAATTGATGGATTGAAGCCTTTGATTTTCGAACGTAAGGTTGAGTTTCGGAAAGGAGAGTTGATTAAGATCGAATTTGAGTATGGGCGTCTTGTGGGTTACTATAGCATCTGTTCAAGTTTATGTCACGCCTCTTATAAGTGTCTTTTGGCTCATGAAAAGGAGATCAAGAAGGAAGAAGAGCTTCCTAAGGGTTCTGTCTCGATGGTAATTTGAGCTACCAAATGGATGCATCTGGTCCGAACACGAAGTGGCAAGTAGTGGACCGTTCTCATCGTGGTCCTCCTGTTGGTGATGCTAGGTTCCCTTTTCGTCTTCCTCGTGGGTCTTTTGTTCCTTCTCGAGGTGGTCGTGGTGGTGGAGGTCTTCCTTCGAGCTGACGGAACATCAAAGGCAAGATGTTGTCAATGCTCCTGCGAGTAATTCTCCTAAGGTTTCTAAGCTTTCCTAGGATTCTAAGGCTCATGAGGACTCTTTCCATGTTGTTCCTATTGTTCAGTCGAATGTAGCTGGTGGTGATGCTGTGTCTCATCCATCGAAACCGTCTAGCGTGTTCTCTAAGTCACGTCGTCGGCTTTTCGTGAAGGACTCGTCTTTAGCTCGGGATTCTTCTATGGCTAAGGGTATGGAATGTGATGTGAATCACAATTTTCCGTAGGAGGATTTAGAGGGTGAAGGTGGTGATGATAGCTCCCTTGGGTCTCATTGGAAGTCGGATCATGAAGTGAGTATTGAGAAGTTGGATGGTGAGGTCAATTCGAAGGTTCAAGTGGGTGGTTCAGCTATGGTTTCAGATGGTGAGCAGGCTTCTATTCCTTCTTCTCTTTTTTCGGACAAGAAGGTAGCTAAGACATCAATGACTCTTCGTGGTGCAAGCTCTCAGAAACAAGTGGTGGGTACTGTTCTGTCTTCTAAGCGCAAGGGTGGTCGGGGTAAATCAAAGGCTGCGGCGGTGTCTGATGGTGGTGAGGGTGTGCGTCCATCGGATTGATCTCTCTTTGCATCTTCCTTTGAATAAGTACCTTTGCTGGAACTGTCAGGGCATTGGTGGTTCTTCATCTTTTAGTTATCTTCGTGATATTGTTTGAAGAAATAAAACTGATTTCATTTTCTTGTGTGAAACTAGCAAATGTAATAGGTATTTGGAGTCTTTGGTCTCTAATTTTGGTTTTGATGTTTTTATTTCGATGGAGCCTGTTGGATCCAACGGTTGTTTAGCTTTAATATTTTGTAATGCTTCTCATGTTTCTTTAAATTTCAAGAATAAAAATATGATTGATATTTTCTTGATGGTTGGTAATGTGCGTTGTTATGTGACTTTTTTGTATGGCAAGCTGGTTCAGCATTTACGTGGAGAAGTGTGGGAACGTCTTACTCGTTTTAGTTTGAATAGGATTTGTCCTTGGCTTATCGCGGGAGATTTTAATGAGTTGTTAGGCAATCATGAAAAATCAGGAGGTCCGCCACGGCCTTTACATTCGTTTATCCCTTTTAATGATATGATTCGTTCTTGCGGCTTGTCTAAATTTCCGAGCTTAGGCAATTCATGGTCTTGGAGAGGTATGCGTCTATCCGGGTTAACTCGATGCAAGCTGGACAAAGCTTTTGGAAATTCAGAATGGTTTTCCATGTTTTCGAATGTTGTTACTCGTTATTTAGAGATGATTTGGTCTGATCATAGACCAATCTTTATCTTGTCTCAGGGTTCTGTAGTCAAATGGGGTTCGGATTTTGTTTTGATAAGAGATGGCTTGGAAAACTGGGTCTCTCTTCTACTATGCCTTGTGGGTGGTCAAGGTATTCCAGTCTTCGTTGGTGTTCCTTTTCAGCTAAAATAGCGAATTGTCGTCGAGAACTGTCTCGCTAGAGGGCGTTAAATGTTCCTTCTGGGAGGGCGTATATAGAGCTTCGTAAAGCTGAGTTAGAACACATTCTTAATGATGATTCTAGCTCTCTTTCCGATGTTCGTCAGGCTTCTAGCACTCTTCGATTAGCTTATTCGGAAGAGGAGTTATTTTGGATGCAGAAGAGTCGTAATCGGTGGTTAAAGGAGGGTGACATGAATTCTAGATTTTTTCATGCTCTTACTAAGTAACGTCGGGCAAAAAATAGGATTTCTAGTTTGCAAGATTCATCGGGTAGCTGGGTTTTCAGGGAGCAGGATATAGTTCAGGAGGCAGTGTCTTATTTCCAAGACATTTTTTCCTCTCGTGGTCCTATCAACTTTGGGACTGATTTGGATTGTGTCCTTCCTAAGGTTCTCTCTGAATAGAATAATATGCTGTTGTCTCCTGTTTCTGAGGAGGAAGTCCGGCGTGCTCTTTTTATGATGGACCCAGGGAAAGCTCCCAGTCCTGATGGAATGTGTGCCTTATTTTTTCAGCAAGCTTGGTCTACAATCAAGTCTGATTTAGTTAGTCTGATTAATGAATTTTTAGGTTTTGGTTCTTTTGATCCCTGTTTAAATGCTATGAATATTTGTCTGGTTCCGAAGTTGGGAAGATCGTCGATGATGTCTCAATTTAGACCGATTAGTTTGTGCAGCATGGATTATAAGATTATCTCCAAGATGTTTTGCCTCTACCTCAAAAGGTTTTTCCCTTTGTTAATTTCGAAGACTCAGTCGGCTTTTGTTTCTGGTCGGCGGATCTCTGATAACATCATGATTGCTCAGGAAATGCTCCATGCTTTACGCACAAATAAGGTTGTTCGTAGTAAATTCATGGCAATTAAGACTGATATGAGTAAGGCGTATGATAGGGTTGAATGGGATTTCTTGGAAGCTTTGCTTCTTCGTCTCGGGTTCCATCCTCATTGGGTGGCTTGTGTTTTGTTTTGTATTAGGTGTGTACGCTGTTCAATTCTTATCAATGGAGTTACTCATGGCAGGATTTCTCCGGAGAGGGGTTTACGGCAGGGGGATCCCCTCTTGCTGTACTTGTTCATTCTCTGTACTGAGGTCTTGATTGCTAAGCTTCGTTCTGCTGAGTCTGAGAATCGGATATTTGGTCTGGTTATTGCCAGGAATAGTCCCTCGGTTTCTCATCTCCTTTTTGCGGACGACAGTCTCTTCTTTCGTAAGGCTTCATGTGCAGAGGCACAAGTTATTTTGGAGGTTCTTCTGAAACTACGGGTGCCTTTCTGGCCAACAGATAAATTTAGTAAGTCTTCGATCATGTTTGGTCACAATGTTGACGTCTTGACAAGATCTCTGGTTCAAAACACTCTTGGCATTCACTCGGTGGGTGGCATAGGTTCCTACCTAGGCATTCCGGAGGGTTTAGAAAGTTCTAAGACAAAGGTGTTCGGTTTTCTTCATGAACTGATTAAAGATAGAATTCAATCTTGGTCATCAAAGTTTCTTTCTAAATGTTGTAAGGAGGTCCTTATAACATTGGTGTTATCTACTCTTCCAGCTTATGTTATGTCTTGCTTTCATCTTCCAAAGGGTTTATGTCAGTGAATTACCTCAGCTATCAAAGATTTCTGGTGGCAAAAATCACCTTCTTCTGCTAGGATTCATTGGGTTAAATGGGATCAGCTCTGTCGGAGAAAGAATGAAAGTAGTTTGGGTTTTTGACAATTGGAGGATTTTAACTCTGCTCAATTATGGCGTCTTATTGACTTTCCAGATTCATTATTTTCTAGCGTGTTTAGAGGGTGGTATTTCTGGAACTCTAACCCAATGATCCCTCATAACTCATCTTCTCTATCCTATTGTTGGAGAAGTATTATTTCGGCCCGTGCTTCGGTATCTAAAGGATTGATAATGTGTGTTGGTGATGGTGTTTCTATTTCGGTTTGGAGGGACCCTTGGATTCCGAAATTTAATCCTCGTCCTGCTTTGGGTCCTGCTTCCTAATTTTATCCGGATCTTACTATTGATCATCTGATTGATCCTATCTCTAGGAAATGGCGGGTTCCCATAGTCAGATAATTCTTATCTCCTTCGGATGCTAGATTGATTCTTGGTATTCTTCTGTCTCGTTTCCCTCGTTCAGATTGGATAAGATGGCATTTCACTAAGTTTGGTTGATTATCTATCAAATCAGGATATTGGGCGGTTGAGTATGTGGCTAATCAGAGTTCAATCTCCTTGGGTCCTAATATTAATTCTTTGCTGAGCCATGTTTGGAAAATACCATTTCCCCCGAAGATTAGACACTTTGTGTGGCAGGGGCTCTCAGGACATGTTCCGGTGGGACCTAATTTAGCTAGGAGAGGTATTGATTATGATGGGTCTTGTTCTTGTTGTGGGGATCCTGCTAAGACCATTAACCATGTTCTTTTCCTCTGTCCTCTGGTGGTGCAATTTTGGGCTTGTTCTTCTACCCGTTCAGGATTTAGGGATTTCCCTGGATCGGCTATTCTTTTTAATATGGACTTCCTATTTTGGCAGATCCTTCCAGATTTTGATTCTTCCTCTTTTCCTTGGATCTTGTGATTCATCTAGAAGGCTCTTAATGATAAAATGTTTTCAGGGACCCTAGGGAATTAGTGCGACATGCTGAGGAGGAAGCTGATGTGTGGCTTTCCATGCAATCTAATAACCCTTCTGTAGGACTGTCGGTTTATCATGGTTCCTCTCATCATGGGGTTCAAGAGGTTCTCCAAAGGCCCCTATGTGCGTCATCTTGGATTCACAGGGCATCGTTGTTTTGTGGATGATTCTTGGAAGGACAATGAGCTCTACTTAGGTTTTGAGTGGTTTTGCTTCTCAGACAATCTTGGCAATGCTAATTTTAGTGCTCGTGGTGTATTTCGTTGCCTCTCCTCCCTTCATGCTGAGTTCGAGGCCCTTATTTGGGCCATGTCGTCCCTTCTTGCTTTAGGTCATTCTGAAGTGGACTTCGCTGTGGATTGCTCAGATGTCCTGAAGATGGTGGAGGACCCGGGAGGGTGGCCAGCGTTTTCAACTTTACTTGAAGATTTCCTCCGCCTCCGTAGTTTCTTTAAACTTTTCTCCTTTTCTTTCATTCCTCGCCTTTTAAACCACAACGCTGATTTCCTTGCACGTGGCGTTAGGGGGTTTGCTCGAAATCAGACTTTTGTGGATTATGTACCCCAACGTTGGTTTCGACATTTAATAAATTAAGTTAAATCAGCAAAAAAAAAAAGCTGATTAGGTAGTAAATATTATTTCCCTATGTCAATCATATTTTTGTAATTAAACAGATGATGATGGAAACCCAATATATATGATTATTTTTGTTGAAATTAAACTGATGATGATGGAAATTCGATACAAGCTGATTAGTTAGTAGAGATTATTTCATTGTGATATCAAATATATTTTTGTTATTAAACAGTTAACACCATCGAAATTTATGTTGTTGTGGACTCTCCGCAATCTAAAACAAAAGAAAATGAGCTAAATCTTATTGTTACCAAGTCTTATTGTTCGAACCAGGTCTACCACATTGAGCTAAATCCAAGATTCTGATTAAAGAGGGAAGAATGAGCAAGGATTCTGGAGAGCTTTGAAGAAAAGAAGTGTATTGTGAAGAAGAGGATGATTCCTGAGTACAGTTTATTGCTTGATATGTGATGATAAAAAGCAGATCCCTTTTTTCAAGGACCCGTTCCTCTATTTATAGACCATGGAGACGGTTACAAAGCAGATCGAATAAAGGAAAATATACAAATTTCTAGATAAATCGTATCTAGAAGATTCTTGCTAGATTTTCAAAAATTTTCCATGTCGGAATAGGAAAATTTCCATTTCTTTGTTTGCTGACGTGTCGACTGACTTCCTTCAAGCTTTAGCGCGCTTCCGAGAAGGAATTCTTCCGAGTTGAGGCTTTGATATACTTGCCGAGTTCAATACTTAGAATTTTGTCCATTGTTTCCCGTGGACCAACGTAGGATCTCGGATCCACCTCCAATAATTGTCCCCCCATACTCGGAAAACTGTTGCCAAGTTTTTGAGTTGGGAAGTTTCTCTGTTTCTAGAATCTTCGGTACACGTGTCATTCTGCGATTAGGTTATTTAAGGCAGTTTCCTTGATTTATGCACGTTGAGTAATTATTACTGTCTGGCGTCACTTCGGTTTCCAGTAAATTCCTATAAATACTGCACCATCCTTCTTTTACCATTCACTTTATTTTTGCGATTAATCTTTCCGACTTCATTTTTATTTCTTTCTTCATAGTTTTCTTCCGACTTTCAAAAGTTTTCAGATATACTTCAAGCACTTCTCTCATACGAAAAATGGGTCTCGATGATTTTGAACTTCCAAAAGTTGAAGAGGGCATGAATGCTGCCCTTGATGGAATGGAGAATCGTCTTTCTTGGGGATCTTCTAGAGTTACACGATTTTCTTCCGCACTGACTCGAGACATTGTTGAAGTTCCTTCGAGTTGAAGGCCAAGGGCTGACCCGCCCAGGACTGCTTTTGCTGGAGTCATTACTCGAAGTAATGCTTCTGGTGTTTCTCGGGGGAGAGGAAGGGGCGTTCCCGACTTCCACTTTACCCACGACCATTTTGATCCAAGATCGATCTTGGAGTTTCGGACAGAGTGTGCTGATCTAATGTATTAGATCAGAACATCATTAGAACGTCTCCCTTCTCTGGATCAAACAGAGAATCGGGAGGAATACGAAGAGGCTGCATATTTGCTGTTCTGGATGAGTTCTTTTTCCGAGTTTGGTTCCATCGTTTTTTTTCTTTTTCGAAGTGTTTGTAGTTCATCGCCTTTTTGAACAGCATTATGCTGCTACGCTAGAGGTTCCGCACTAAACCGGACGAGAGTGTCTGGAGGGATTCTGGCTGAGCTAGCCAAACCCAACTTGAAGCAGTGGAGGCGAGGTCCCGACTTACTGCCACAAAAGAGGAACTTACTCGTGTGAAAAAACGAGTTGAAGGTAGAGCGTGAAAATGTCATCGGATTGGTGGAACATAATGTGGCTCTGACGGAGTTGCTTAAGTGTGCTGAGTCGGACCGGAACACGGCCTCCAAGTCCACCGAGAAGGCCCATGACAAGCTTTAGGTGCTCCAAACCGAGTTGGACTCTATGAGGGAGAACTTCGACTCCCGACTTCACCAGGTTCCGAACGACGAGAAGAAGATCTTCGAAGATATTCAAGATCAATTTTCTATGCGCTTCAACCGAATTGCTGCTCGGTTTAATGATTTGGATAGGAACCTGGAAGCTCGGTTGGCTTATGCCCAATATCTTGGGTCGAATAGTGCTCTCGAATTGCTCTCTTCTCAGGGCGTTAAACATCCTTCAGCAGTTGTTGAATCAATGACTGCTAAGGTGAATGAGTCCAAGGAGATTGTCAAGAGGGAGAACTTGACGCTGTTACTTCCTGGAGACTTGGTCGTTTTGGTGTTCGAGATTGGGGAAGCGTTGAAAAGCAAATATCAGACTAGGAATTAGTGTTCTTTTTTTTTGTCTGAATTTTTGGATTTTTATATAGTCATTCTTTTGATTCTTTGATCCTTGTAATCGTAATTCAGCTTTTTTATAAGTCATCTCTTTGATCCTTATAATCGGCAAATGCCTTGTAATTATTTACCTGTAAATTGAACAACGTTGTTATTTTGTTAATATGATATTCTAATTCGTTTCGATTTTGAAATACAAATATGAAAACTTGTTGAGGATTTGACCCCAGGAAATCTATACAAATCTATGCTTTGTCTTTCTGTGAGAATTTGATCCCGTATTTGCGAGAACTTGGTCTCGACTAAATGTGAAAATTAGATCTCGTGTTTTGGGATTTGCGAGAGTTAGATCTCGGCTTTTTGTACAGAAAGCTAAGTTTCGACTTTAAAATTTACGAGAGACTAGGTCGCGGCTTAAGTGAGGTTTGAGACTTGGTTCTATTATTTACAAGAATTCCGTCTCGGCGAGATTTTAAGACTCAGCTATATTGAGCGGGATTTTTTGACCCGGCAAAATATTAAGACTCGACTTTTGAATGTCATTGAGGAAATTTTAAGACTCGGCTATATTGAGCGGGATTTTACGACCCAGCGGAATTTTAAGACTCAGTTTTTGTGTCTTTGCGAGAATTTGATCTCGTCTTTTCGAGAGTTAGGGTATAATCCATTTTATTTAGTTTTGACTGCACCCGAAGGCTACCTATGTACCCCGCATGGATCAAGCCAATATGTAGTTCTGATTACATAATTAATTAGATAAGGATGCGTTAAGTAACACATCTAAATTGCTGAGTTGGCGTATCTTCAACAGTAATATTGCTTCAATTTGATGGAATTCCAACTTCGCGGAATCATCTCTCCTTCCATAGTTATGATCTTGTAGACACATGGTTTTACGGTTCTGCAGATGATATATGGCTCTTCCCAGTTGGCACCGAGTTTTTCTGCGTTAAGTTCATAAGTGTTTTCAAACACTTTTCGGAGTACTAGATCTCCTACTGCAAAGTGTCTTCCATGAACTTTCTTATTGTAGTACTTTGCAGCTTGGTGCTGATAAATCTGTACTCAGAGAAGTGCTTCATTGCGTTCTTCCTCCAAATCATCGATGCTGATTTCCATTGCTTTATTGTTTGAATTTTTGTCTTCGGGAAAGTGTTCTCGACGCAAAGTTGGTACCATTACTTCTGTTTGGGCCATTGCTTCCATTCCATGAGAAATAGAGAAAGGATTTTGTCCGGTTGAGTGTCTTGGTGTTGTCCGATGTGACCATAACATGCAATCCAACTCGGAAGCCCAATTTCCTTTTTTTTCCGAAAGCTTTTTCTTTATACCATCTGTGATCTGCTTGTTCGTTGCCTCTGCTTGTCTGTTTCCTTGTGGGTTTCGAGGAGTAGATTTGCTCACTCGGATGTTCCATCTGGAACAAAAGTTAGTGAACTTTGCCGAGATGAACTGAGATTCGTTGTCTGTTATAATCTCGTATGGTAGCCCATGTCGGTAGATTATGTTCTTCCACACGAACTTGACTACGTCTCTGTTTTTGATGTGTAGACCTGCTTCAACCCACTGTGAGAAGTAATCCGTCATGACAAGCATGAACTGTTCTCAGATTAGGAAATCTTATTTACTTTGAATCTCAAATCCTTTGTTAAATCTTTGACGGCTTTGAGGTATGCTTCTATCTAATCGTTCTTTGTATCATAGCCTCTATTGACTTGGTTGACTACCAGTTGAGAATCGTAATAACATTATACTTCGGTTGCACCGATCTATTTGGCCAGTCTGATCTCTGCAATCAATGCTTCGTATTACGCCTTGTTGTTGGATGCTAGAAACGCAAGTTGGAACGATTGCTCCAAGATTTCTCCTATTAGGCTCTAGAGTCGGATTCTCGAGACGTGTTGTGATGATGATCTGTCAACATAAATTCTCCAAGTTTGAAGAACTTTGTCTGACTCTAAAGGTTCCAAGTCGGGGGCCAGCTCAATTAGAAAGTCAGCCAGTACTTGACACTTTGCACTCGTTCTTCCCTTAAACTCGATATCGTATTCACTTAACTCGATGGCCCACTTAGTCAATCTTCCGAATTGGTACAGACTATGTAGTATCGTTCGTAATGGATGATTGGTCAACACAATGATAGTGTGAGACAGGCAATAAGGTCGTAACTTCCTTGCTGAGATCACTACTGCTAATGTGAGTTTCTCCGTAGTCGGGTATCTGGTTTCGGCCCCGTCCAAATACTTGCTTGTGTAGAAAATTGGGTGCTGAGTTCCTTTGTCATCTCGAACTAGCACGCTGCTCACTGCTTATGCTGATACTGCAATGTATAACTATAGTGGCTCTCCGTCTTCAGGTTTTGCAAGAATTGGCGGAGTTGAAAGATACTCTTTTAACTCAGAAAAGGAATTCTCGAACTTATCATCCCACTTGAACTCTTTGTTTCCCCGCAATAAGTTGTAGAATGGGAGACACTTATCCATTGAGCGCAAGATGAACCGATTTAGGGCGGCTATTCGGCTAGTTAGCCTTTGAACTTCTCTTTTGTTCTTTGGAGAATGTAACTCATGGATTGCCTTAATCTTCTTTGGGTTTGCTTTGATTCCCCTTTCAAAGACTATGTAGCCGAGAAATTCTCCCGAGGTTACTCCGAAGGTGCACTTTGCCGGGTTGAGCTTCATTTGATACTTATTTAAGGTTTGAAAATAACGTGCTAGATGTTCGATGATATCTTCTTCTTTCAGAGACTTGACCAGCATGTCCTCTATGTAAACCTCCATTGTTTGTCCGAGTTGATCAGCAAACATCTTGTTGACCAATCGCTGGTAAGTTGCTCCGGTATTCTTCAAACCGAATGGCATTACTTTATAGCAGTAAGTTCCTCGTTCTGTGATGAACAAAGTTTTCTCCATGTCGTCGAGGTGCATCTGAATTTGATTATATCCAGAGAAGGCGTCCATAAATGAAAGGAGTTCGTTTCCAGCAATTGCCTCGACAATTCTGTCGATATTTGGCAGCGGGAAACTATCCTTTGGACAAGCTATGTTGAGGTCAGTGAAGTCCACACATACTCGCCACTTTCTATTCTTCATGGGAACGACTACCGGGTTAGCTAGCCATTCCGGATATTAGACTTCGACAATTGATCCGGTTTCTGTTAGCTTTTTGACCTCGTCAATTACAACCTTTGTTCTTTCTGGCCCTAGGTTTCTTCGTTTCTGTTTGATGAGCTTGTAAGTCAGATCAACAATCAATCTGTGGCTTGTAATCTTTGGATTGATTCAAGGCATATCTTTAGCTGTCCACGCGAATGTCGTTTCATTTTTTTTCTAGAATTTGGATCAACTTGTCTCGGATCGGCTTACTCAAGTTGACCCTAATACTGACGCATTTAAACGGGTCTGCTAGGTCGATATTGACGAGTTTGAAGCTAGATTGGTCTGGTTTTTCTAGAACGGGAGGTTCCGTCAATGCTTTGCTTTTCACAGTCGCTGTGATCATGCAAAACTTGTTTCGTAACTTTAACTCGGCGATTAAACATGTCCGAGACATCTTTTGATCTCCTCGAAGCATGTAAACTCCTTCACTTGTCGGAATCTACACACACTAATGGTAGCTTGACGGGATCGCTTTCATCGTATGAATCCAAGGTGTTCCAAGGATCGTATTATAGATTAGCGGTTTATCTACTACCAAGAACTTGATTCATCTTGTAATTCCGGCAACTCGGACTGCTAACTTGATAGTTCCGATTGCATTTATCGTACTTTCGTCGAATGCAGTCAGTGTTCTTTCCACTAGTTAAAGTCGTGTATCTGGTAAGGCCATCTTATCCAACGTCTCCTTAAAGATTAGATCGACCGAGCTGCCCGTATCAATGAGAATCCGAGATACGTCGCAGTCAGCTACTCGTAATTTTGCGACTAGTGGGTCATTTTGTGGGAAGCTTACTCCTTCGACATCCTTGGTGATGAATGTAACTTCTGAGTCAACCGGTCCTAAGCTTACTCCTTCGATCGGATCAGCGGTTGTATTAGTTACAACACAATCGTTACAATAGCTCCAATTTTTTGTAGTATTCCCAAGAAGAACGGAAAGTGGTGACTATGTGTGGACTTCACCGACCTCAACAAAGTTTGTCTAAAGGATAGTTTCCCATTGCCAATTATCGACAGAATTGTCGAGGCAACTCTTGGAAATGAACTCTTTTCATCTACGGACGCCTTCTCGGGATATAATCAAATTCGGATGCACCCTGATAACATGGAAAAAACTTCGTTCATCACAGAACGAGGAAGTTACTGCTATAAGGTAGTGTCATTCGGCTTGAAGAATGCCGGAGTGACTTACCAGCATTTGGTCAACAAGATGTTTGCCGATCAACTCGGACAAACAATGGAAGTTTACATTGACGACATGCTAGTCAAGTCTCCTAAGCAGAAGATCACGTCGAACATCTAGCACGTTGTTTTTAAACCTTGAACGAGTATCAAATAAAGCTCAACCCGGCGAAGTGCACCTTCGGAGTAACCTCGGGAGAATTTCACGGCTACATAGTCACTCAAAGGGGAATCGAAGCGAACCCAAAGCAAATTAAAGCAATCCAAGAGCTACCGTCTCCAAAGAACAAAAGAGAAGTTCAAAGGCTAACTGGCCGAATAACCGCCCTAAATCGATTTATCTTGCGCTTAACGGATAAGTGTCTCCCATTCTACAACTTGTTGCGGGTTTAATATTTTAGAGTTACATATTTATTAGGACTTGTAAAGCTTAGGGTTTAATTAAAAACATGAAAAGAAATAAACAAAACAGAAACTAAATGATAACTAGGCTGCGTTAGAAAAAAGATAATTAGGCTATAATTAATTAGGTTGTTTTTTGTCAACATTAAACCACAATTGGCCGACCCATTAGCTAAGTTCCTGTATAATGCAGGCGGTGGGATTCTATCCTTTAACATGTAAGTGCACCTGCTTTTAGTAGATTTACCACGTGCCAGTAGACTAAAGGTCACTTACAATTAGATTGTTATTTATGAAAGAAATTTTAAAAATCATATTAAATTTGAGAAGAAAAACGAACAAGAGAAAAAATTAAGTTAGATTCTTAATTAGTTTAAATCAAAGACAGTAATAACAGAAAGTAAAGGAGCGATGAGATTTTTTAATTAAAAACAAGAACAATTTCTTAATAATAAGAAAAAAGGGAAAAATGTGATGTAAAAAGAAAATTAAAATTAAAAATGAGATGATTCATGGTTTCTCTCCAAATTTCGAAAACTAAGATTTTAACCCTAGACAAATAGCTTAGAAATCATAGTTGAAATAGTCAATAAAACCTCAAATAAATTCTAAATGGCCAAATAAACCTTCAACTATGTCTCTTTCAACTGTCACTCTTTAAGTCTTGAACTCTAAGTTGACCGAGTCATTTTAAACGTGGAAAAAACAACATTAACTTTCTTCTGTTCCTCATTAGAATCATTAAACATGTGAGGTGTTTCATTAGAAAACAAATATCAAAACAAAAATTCGCAAATTTTAAAACAAAAATTCCTAAATTCATTAGAAAACCTAAACTTGGAGTTACTTTTGTATAGGAGAAAAAATTGTTACAAACATGTGAGACTAAAGGAATTTCATTGCAGTGAGATGGTGACTGCAGCAACGATTGAGATGAACCATCAATAGACGAGTAAGGCGAGGTATAATTGACTTGAACCACTCGAAAAATGACGGGGCACTAACAATATCTCACATAAGAGATTTCATATCTCTATAGCTTAGCACTTCTACAACTTCGACTTGTTGGAATATGATCAAGTCTTTATCGTGGATCAACAAACAACATTAGGGTTTCGTATAATTATATGTTATATAGTTAGTCACTTATGTGTATTTGTATTTATATGATCGAATAGGTTTAAGTAGAAAGGTACAAACGATTAGTTACATATGTATGTGTGTGTCTTTACATTTAGGTGTGTTCTAGAGACATGTCCCTTAGTCAAAGTCCGTTATATAAACTCATAAATACTGGTTTGATTTCTAATAAAGTGTGTGGTTTTTCGATTAACAAAAATCGTGTAACAACAAAGTGAGAAATCTTTGTTGAAACAAAGCAAACGAGAGAGAAACAAAAAACAGAGTAAAATCTGTTGTTGTCTGATCTTTTAATACTTTGAGAGTTCAAAGTCGTTCATGGTATCAGAGCTATGGAAACAACAATGCAACAAATCATTCCAATTTTTCATGGTGAATAATACAATTTCTGGAAAATCAAATTGATTACCATTCTGAAAACTCGGAAGTTATGGGACATTATCGAAAGAGGAATCACATCGATTCCATATTCTGAAAGCACACCTGCAACAATCAAAGAAAGAGAAGATCAATTGTTGAAGGATATGATGGCGCTTCATATAATTCAAAGTGCAATTTCGGAATCTATATTTCCGAGAATTGCATCTGCATCAACATCACGAGAAGCATGGAACGCTTTAGAGATGGAGTTTCAAGGGAGTTCACAAGTTAAGATGATCAATCTCAGACCTTGAGAAGAGAATATGAAAATCTGAAGATGGAAGAGGGTGAAACCATAAGCGATTTCACAACAAAATTGATCAATCTAAGTAATCAACTAAAGGTCCATGGAGAAGAGAAGTTTGATTACCAAGTGGCTCAAAAGTTTCTTATCTCTATTCCACAAAGGTTCAATAGTATTGTTGGGGTACTCAGACAAACAAAAGATCTATCAACTCTTTATATTACAGAGTTAATAGGAACACCAAAGGCGCATGAGAGGCGTTTAAATCTCCGAGAGGATCGTATCAATGAGGGTGCTTTCTATGGAGAAAAGCTTGGTTCAAAAGGAGGAAACAAACAAAATAGAAAACTTCATGTGAAGATCAACAAGTGGTGTGGCGTATGTAGGAAGAACAATCACAATGAGGTCGATTGTTTCAGAAAGAATAATGAAGTTGTTTCGCAAAAGAATGCAAACAATGAGAGAAAAATGCTATGTATGCGACAAGCCAGGGCACATAGCAAGAGACTCTCAACTTAGGAAAAGTGAAAGAGCATATCTAAGTCTTGAAGAATCAAAAGAAGAAAGTGAAGATGAGAGTCATATGCTTTTTAGTGCCATTGAAGAAAAGAGATCTCAACAATAAGAGAAGAAACATGTTTGGTAGATAGCGGATGTACCAATCATATGTCAAAAGATGCAAGACATTTCATCACTTTGGATAGAAGCAAGAGGATATCTATTCGTATTGGAAATGGTGGTAAAGTCGTGCCTGAAGGAAAAGGAGACATACGAGTTTCCACAAACAAAGGAGGAGATCATGTCATCAAAAACGTACTATATGTACCCGAACTAGCAAGAAACTTGCTGAGTGTTTCTCAAATAATATCCAATGGATATCGAGTCATTTTTGAGAAAGACAACTACATTCGGATGTGTGTAGTCCAATGCATAATGAATCGATAAATGGAAGTAAGTATTTTCTTACATTCATTGATGATTATTCAAGGATAACGTGGGTGTATTTTATGAAAAACAAAAGTAAAATGCTTTTAAAGTTCAAGTCATTCAAACCGTATTTGGAGAATCAATCGGAGAAGAAAATCAAGAGGCTTAGAAATGATGGAGGTGGTGAATTTATATCAAAAGAATTCAACAAGTTATGTCAAGAGAGTGGCATACACCATAAAGTAACAACTCCATACTCTCCACAAAAAAACAGTGTTGCAGAAAGGAAAAATTGTATACTTGTAGAAATGGCTAGATCAATGCTCAAGGAGAAAAACTAATCAAACAAGTTTTGGGCTGAAGCGATATCAACATCAACATACTTGCAAAATTGTTTACCATCGAAGTCATTGGAGAAAGGAGTAACACTATTAGAGATATAGAGTGGAAGCAAACCAAGTGGTAATCACTTGAGGATCTTTGGGTGTGTATGCTACATACACATACCAGATGAGAAGAGAAGGAAACTTGACACTAAAGCTAAACAAGGGATATTCGTTGGCTATAGCAACAAATCAAAAGGCTATCATGTGTACTTTCTGAATGAAGAGAAAGTTGAGATTTCAAAAGATGTGACGTTTTGTGAGAAGAAGACATGGAGCAATGATGGAAAAGTCGAAGAGAACTCAATTCTATCATAAGTCAAGATCCACTCACAAGAACAGGGAGGAGGAGATGATCTTAACGATCAAATAGATTAAGTAAGTAATGCTTTCAATCAACTTCAAATTTCAAATAGAAATCAAAATTTAAATCAAGGAGGAGAAGAATCCGTTGGTACAAGAGGTTACCGATCAATCAAGGATCTAATGGTCGAACAAAATGAAGTTGAAGAAGAAGCGCTTATACATGAGATATGTCTCATGATGGCTAAAGAACCACAAGCGTTGAAAGAAACGTTGTAAGATGAAAAATGGATAAAAGCCATGAGAGAAGAGTTGCGAATGATAGAGAAGAACAAGACATGGCATGTTGTGGCGAGACTAAAAGATAAAAATGTGATTAGTGTCAAATGGATCTTTTGGTTAAAGAAAAATGTGAGTGGAGATGCAATCAAACACAAAGCAAGATTGGTGGCTAGAGGATTCACACAAGAGTATGGTGTGGATTATCTTCAAACATTTGCACCAGTCTCAAGGTATGATACAATAAGAACCATAATGGTGATTGCTGTTCAAAACAAATGGAAACTTTACCAAATGGATGTGAAGTCCGCATTCTTAAATGGAGAGTTGGAAGAGGAAGTCTACATAGAACAACCACCATGATTCCTAGAAGAAGGTAACGAAGGTAAAGTTCTTAAACTCCACAAGGCACTATATGGCTTAATACAAGCGCCTAGAGCATGGTATTTGTATTGATGGATACTTTAGCGAGAATGGCTTTGAGAGAAGCATCAACGATGCAGCACTTTATGTGAAGAAATCCATGAAAGAAATATTGGTGGTTAGCTTGTATGTCGATGACATTATAATCACAGGAAACAACTTGAAAGAGATTGAAAGCTTCAAAGAAAAGATGAAGGATGAGTTTGAAATGACAGACTTAGGAAAACAAAGTTACTTTCCTGGTATGAAGGTGATTCAAAACGAAGATGGCATATTCTTATCACAAGAAAACTATGCAAAGAAGCTCTTGAAGAAATTTGGAATGCAAGACTGCAAGATGTTATCAACACCTCTAACACCTAACGACAAAAAGAAAAAAGTCTTAAAGGAAAAATGTGAAGATGTTACAAAGTATAGAAGCATAATTGGAGGATTACTATATCTTTGTGCTTCACGACTAGACATCATGTACGCAAGTTCTTACTTGTTTCGTTACATGACTGCTCCAAAGATGCAACATTATCAAGAAGCCAAGCGAGTTCTTAGGTATGTTAAAGGTACTTTGACCTATGGAATTCAATTCAAACAAGTAGAAGAACCAGAATTGGTGGGGTTCTCCGATACTGATTGGGGAGGTTCGGTTGAAGACAAGAAGAGTACAAGTGGCTATGTTTTCTCAATTGGATCAGGTGCTTGCTGTTGGAACTCAAGCAAACAGAATACGGTGGCTCAATCAACTGTTGCGGTCGAGTATATTGCGATTTGCTCTGCAGCAAACCAAGCAATATGGCTACAAAGACGGTGGCTCAAATAAATCGGATTCAAGACTGAAAAAGGTACTAGAATTTTATGTGATAATCAATCTGCAATTGCTATAGGAAAGAATTCAGTTCAACATCGTCGAACAAAGCATATCGACATCAAATATCACTTTGTTAGAGAAGTTGAGCAAGAAGTAGAAATAAAACTTGAACATTGTCCAGGAGAATTTCAAGTTGCTGACATTCTCACCAAGCCTTTAAACACATCAAAGTTCGAGACTTTACGAGAAGAACTAGGTGTAACAATGAAGCCATGATCAACGAGGAGTGTTGGACTATGATCAAGTCTTCATCGTGGATCAACAAACAACATTAGGGTTTCGTATAATTATATGTTATATAGTTTGGTAAGTGACTTATGTGTATTTGTATTTGTATGATCGAATAGGTTTAAGTAGAAAGGTACAAACAATTAGTTACATATGTATGTGTGTGTCTTTACATTAAGGTGTGTTCTAGAGACATGTCCCTTAGTCAAAGTGTATCATGTAAACTCATAAATACTGGTTTGATTATCTAATAAAGTGTGTGGTTTTTCGATTAATAAAAATCGTGTAACAACAAAGAGAGAAATCGTTGTTGAAACAAAGCAAACGAGAGAGAAACAAAAAACAGAGTAAAATCTGTTGTTGTCCGATCTTTTAATACTTTGAGAGTTCAAAGTCGTTCACGACTCACTCTAATAATGGTGTGAGTTAGAGAGTAAAATATCCTTTTAATAGTGAAACAAAAAAGGTGAAACACAGTAAGAGGAAGAAGAAGACGACTAATAATCATATTAAACCAAGCTAAATAACTCACTAATGTCTCGGGACTGAAACTAGAAACAATTATGTAAGGGTTGCATAATACCAGTTTTCTTGGTGAAATTTAGCCATTGCTACTCACATAGGTTCTTGAGTTTGGTTCCATTTAAAGTATTCCTTGTGCCTTGTCACATAATCATATGAAACAACATAAAGGTAACCAGAAGTAATTGGTTTTGCGGCGAGTCACTTAATTTGGTTTAGTTTAATATATATGTCAGTTTCAAACAAAAAAGTTGTAAATATTACACTTGTCTAGCTACAAGCTGATGAAGATGGAGAATGACTTATAGAAGGATCTAGAAGATCCTAAATATATTGTGAATATTGTGTAGTTATGATCAATAATATTTGTATAAATTTGTGTCTATCTAGAGTAGAAAATATCTCTAATATATATATGTATGTAACCCTACGCACTATTTATGAGAGTAAATACAATTCTTCCTATTACAAACTCTCATCACATTCTACATACACAATATTCACAATATACACAATCTTATATGACTAACCTTAAAGCATTTGTAACATTTGTGAATTTGGCGTTTGTAAACAAGTTTTGAAGCATGACTGTTTAGTGCGAGGGTCATTGGTGGGTGAAAAAAAAAAAAAAAGAAGATGATGAAGGCATGATTTATCATTCTTATAATATATACTAAAATTATACCTACGTTATAGCGTGAGATTTGATTATTTTTTCAACCTGTATTCATTTAGTTCTTAAATTCGTGTTGATATTTTGAATATAATTTTCTAGCTATTGTGTTAAAGGCCCAAAAACCGAATCGAAATCAACTCAAATCAGAGGAACCGAACCCGAAAAAAACATGACAAAATACCCCAATGAGTCCTAAATCTATGTATTTGAAAAACCAAACCCAAACCCGAACTAGAACCAACTCAAGAATCAAATTTTTAGTTTTTTATTATTTTTTTATATAAAAATACCTGAAATAAAACTCGATCTATACAGAAAATAAAAAAATCTGAATATTTCTTAAAAATAACAAAAATACCAAAGTAGGTGAACCGAACTGGATAAAGTACCAGAATGAATCGTAAATCTATGTACCCGGAAAATCAAATCTAAATCCGAACCAGAATAAAATTAAAAACTGAATTTGTAACCGATATGTTTTTATTAAGATTTTGTTTTTTAGAGATTTATCTATTAAGTTTTTATTAAATTTGAATTTTTAAAAATATGTAACAAAACCTACCTTAACTTATTTTTAAGGGTTGTTATGAACCATAAGTTAAATTTTATCCTAAAATTTCAAACATAATCTAAATGAAAATATTTTCCGCTTTAATATGTAAGATATATATATATATATATATATTTACCCATAGAATTGAATTTGGACGGTAATAATATAAAGTTGATACCAAACCGATTTTACTCAAAAATAAACCAAAACTATAACTCGGTCAAATAAAATAACTGTACCCCTATCAAAATTGTAACTAACACGTGGGTTTATACCGTTTTTAACGATTTTTTTTTCTGGTTTTAATGTTTTTTTTTAAAACAAATTTTCCTAGCGTTTTGTTGTTAATTTTGTACGCTCTTCGCCACTCTTCGTCGTTGCCCATTCCCAGCAGGGGCGGATTAGAGCATGATGAGGGCCGAGAAATTATTTATTGAAGAAATCAATGTATTGTTTAAAATTTACATAGTAATAAAGTCTATTTTTCTTATCAATCAGGGACAAAAAAAAAAAATTTTGGCTACTTATGAGCCGCCTCATCTAGTTGAATTAAAATCTCTTCTATGTGTTGTTGAATCACTTTTCTGCACTCTAACTACAGAACGAGACTCTGATTGGAAGCAAAACATAAAGAATCTATGGTGGTAGCAAAAGAAACGGGAGTCGACCACCTGTAAGAGCAGTGGCGGTATAGCTCGTCATATTCTTCAACAGTTGGAGACAATGAACAGTGTTGAGCTTGACACAAAAGGGTAATACTTTCTCATAAAGGCTCTTTTCTTAGAAAGACCATAGTGAATATCTTAACTCACTTTTCTCTCTTTGTCTCAGAGGAAGAAGAATCATTTTAAGCGGTCAACGGGATTTGGATCAGGTCGCTGGGCGTATTGCAGCAGAAACATGGAGATCTGGGATTTCTTCAAAGTCTAAAACTAGAGAGGAATAGTTACTACGTATACGGTGTGATTGATCTACTCTTTATCTCCTCTCTTCTCTCCGGTCTCCTTCACTACCTTCTTAAAAAGACAGACACTTTTTGTAATCCATTTCTTTGTTCATTTTTTGTAATAGAGACTTATCTTCAGCGTTTGTAATAAGCTTTCTGTTTCATTGTTCGTCGTATTTTTATTACAATCTATTTTTCAAATTTTCCAGTGGATTTGATTCTAAAGATGAGATTCGTTTTTAAGGAGATGAACTACAGAGAAGAGTTCTTAGTTTGAAATTAGGGTTCTTCGTTTACCTAGAACTGGGATTTTTATTCCAGAAATTTTGGGGCATATAATACCACTTTCGGCTTTTAATTATAAAAAAACTAATATTTTGATATAATAAATTTTTCTAATTAAATTTTAACTATAAAAAAAATAAATCAATAATAGAAAACCATATACTTAACAAAACAATCTTTGAGACTTATCTCTTATTTTAGAAACTTATTTCTTTATTTCACTTCTATTATCGTTACTTTTTATTTTTTTATTTTCTATGGGAGGTGCTCTAAGACTCTAGATGTGTATCATCACATCAACCTTTTTTTTCTTGTGTTTATATCGATGTTACTATTGAAAAGTACGTCACGACAAAAGAAAATATTGAAAAGTCAAGTTTGCCTCAATCCACGATTTTTTCATTTTCCACGTGATTATTATTATACTTGTTTTCGAAGACAAGTACGCGCTAAGAAGAAAAACGGATTCATTTTGTTTCTTATGATATTAATGCTAAGTTGAAAATTGGCTCATTGGCTTAGAGCAGTTATGTCACACTCAAAATCATAGTTTCTTCATCTTAAGTCATGGTCCTAAACTAGCATATAATTCTTTTTTATTTGTAGCAATTTATTAATTTGGAGATCCGTAAACATCCACGTAATATCAAAAACCTAGAAAACTAACCATGTAATTGGTAAATAATAAAGAATTCGGTAAGGTAGGTAGGAGATTTTTTTTTTTATAACCTAGGAATTCCCAGATTTAGTGAGAGGGGTCTGGACTATTCTTTCAGAGTGGTGCAATTTACGAATAGATTTTCATCTCTAAATATTCAAATCGACTGAAAATATAAGCTTATATTCGTGTAAGAATAATAAGAAAATTGTGATTTAGTTTCGAATAGCAAGAAAATCGAATCTGCAAAACTCTTTAATGTCACATATGCGTTTCTTACTCTTTGTGAAGTAGATGATATTGATGAAAGAAGCAAATTATTATTTCGATAAATATGTTATAAATTATCATATTAAAAACATATATACTTAAAACAAAATGAAAGCAAGATATTGCAATCACATCGGTTTTAAGTGGAAGGATCCATCTCTAACAAATGATGACGTATAAAGTAACTTATGAAAGCGTGTTTAGTCAATTTCTAATGTATCTTTTACGGGAATTCGAATCAAAATTCGACTTCAAAAAATAGTATAATCTCTACGGAATTTTGTTCGGTGTTTTAGGGGAATGTTCGGATAATACACTACAACAAATTACATATATTATGTCATTTATTTCATTTTTTTATATCAATTTTTAAATGATACAATCACTATTTACATCACTTATAAAAATGATTCTAAAAGTAGTGATCCAAATAATTAGTGTTAATTTAAACAACTGATGCAATTATTTTCATCGTTTACTAATAAATGATACTAGGTTGTATCATATATAAAAATAATGTTAAAATCTGTATCAATTATTATAAATGATGAAAATAATTGTGTCAATTACTAAAAATGATGTTAATATTTACATCACTTATGATAATTGATGTTAATTTTGTGTCACTTGTAATAAACGAAACAAAAATTTGTATCAATTATTATAAATGATGATAATATTTATATCATTTATGGTAATTTATATCATTTATCAGTATTTTTGGATTGCTACAACAATTATATCAATATCAAACTATGTTATACGTATAATAAATGATATTAANCTATGTTATACGTATAATAAATGATATTAAAAATCTTTTCTTTTCTTTTCTTTTTATTTTAATTAAATTAAATTTTAAATTTATTGATTCACTAGTAAGAGATAAAAGATAGTAACAAACTTTAGCTTTACTAATATAATTGGAACAAACAAATTAATATATAACAAATAACAAAAGTATATTTATACAAATATAAGAAAGTGTTATAATAAAACCCGACCAAAAAAGTATTATAATAATACATTACTAATTTTTTTTAAAAACACTAGAAGAAGTCAAATTTTATAAGAATATAAAATACAAAATAAATTACTAACTCTATAATCATCACATCATTGATTTTGGCACCATTATTATTCAGGCCATGGAATTAAGCTTGATCACTAATGTCTATGTTTTTATTAACATCATCATCTTCTTTTCCCTGAAAAAGATATAATAAAACAATCAAGTATTATTCATTTATCAAAAATTATTCAGTTATGAATTTTTTTTTATTAGAGTTAAATCTATAAGTAATATTTACCTGAGAATTTGACGAGTGAATATATAAGTATAAAATGCAAATTTCAAATAAACACACCATGAGACGTGACTATAAACATATACAATCTCCAGAATTTCTAATAAACAAAATATGAAAACTAAAAGAGTAAAGAATTTGCAACCAATATAGTTTAGAACCGATATAACACCAACATAATAATTCAAAACCGATCGATCAACCAATATAACAACCGGTATAATTCATTCAATCAGTTCTTTAACAATAGTAATAACTTAATGATTTGCTGAATCAAATGAAGATCAATAAACAATAACAAATTAAGATGGATGGTTACCTTAATGCAACAAAAATCAAGAGTTCAATAATATTGTAATGATATAATTGTTTAACTATAATAACATGAATCATAAACTTAAATCAATAAACGTTAATAATAACCATGTATTTGATGAGAGATAAAGAAAAAAACAAATAACAGATCTACGTTTGAAACATGAATAGTACCTCAATTGGCAAAAAAAATTAGAAATCAGGAATTGGTGAGAAGACTAAGGGATGTTTATTGGAGGGTGGATTTTAATAGATTTAGAAATTATGGATTTTAATGGATTTTAACACATAATTTCTACATCCATTAAAATCTATAGAAACCCATTAAAAAATTTACCATCCAATAAACCTCCTAAGATTTTCTGCAGATAACTTGTGAATAAATAGGAGGAGTTCATCGATGTTATGTATATAGGAATTTTAGAGTATGGACATCTACAATATTTTCGTAACAAGATCAATGTTTATCCAATAAACTTACTTTTAATTTTAATTTTTATTTTCAGAAAGAAAAATAATTTACTTTTTGAAATTAAATGCAACTTTGGTTAAATATTTACTGATTTATTTTATTATATTAATTAATTATTGATAAATTTTGTCAAGCAATTCAATAATCTCTAACTCTTACCGTATATTTAAAAATTTTAAATTATAGAATTTATTATATATATACTAAAAATTATAAAGTCTTTTTTTCAATAAAATTATGTTTAGATGATATGATAAAAGATTTACCAAAAAGATTTTGATTTAGATATATCTGTAACAATACTCACTAATCCATAACTCTCTCTCTAATTATCGAATATAATTGGTTTTAGAATCTCTAATGGGACGTGAAATTTGAATAGATTTATGTAGAAACAACAAGTCATAATGTCATCCACCATCCACCATCTACCATCTGTATGATTTCCTTGAACAATTTTTTTTTGTTTGATTAAGCTTCTTTGAATATGCTGGTGGTATTAAAATAGAGCAAAAGAAGCTTCTGTGAGTAGATTTTCTTAGAGTTTAGAGAAGAGTTTTGTCTTGTTATAAGCAATAATTCTCTTCTATAGTTCAATTATTCACTTAGTTCTTGTTAATGATATCTTAATTATTGGCAGAAAATTCACGCCATTATAAATGACTTAATAATATAAAATCATGTTATTTCAACCTTGTACATATTAAATCGTGTACAACCTTGTGAGCTGAATCAAGACATAAACTTTATAAGTAAATTAGAAAATGACCAGAACTGAGAGAACAAATCATGTTTTTTTAAGCGGGGCAACATGTTTTTTACATACAATTTAATTATTTTATATATTTTTGTTAATTAAAATATATCAATTATTTCTATCAAAAATTACCATTTTTAATGTAAATATGAATTAAATTTGTGTCAATTATTGTTTTAATTGACACAAATTCATATTCATTGGTATCAGTTAATTAAACTAACATTAACTAAATTATTAAATAAATTATATGTATCAGTTTTAATACTGAAACCAATTAACATCAATTTTATAATTAATGTTAAAAATACTGATTAGATATATCATTTTTTCAACTGATGTAAATTTATATTCTACATCGATTATTTTATAAATGATGTAAATCAACATTAGATTATATCAATTTTATTTAACTAATGCAAAAGATAAAATAATAATGTCGTTTGTTCTAAATAATGTTAAATGATATATCATATATAAAGTCATTTATTTAAATGATAATATAAGTGATGCTACATGCATATTTTTTTGTAGTGATAAAACTAACTTGGATAGTTAGCTACATTTTTTGAGTTAAAATGAATGGAATAATAAAAAATAAAAGAGACCACGATAAGTTTAAACTTTAAAGCTATCACCACTTGGGACCTTTGGTAGGGTTGTCCATGTGAAGGAGCATGATGGGTCAGTAGTCATTTATACATAATGAATACGAATACAAAGTTAATTTCTCTAAGTTTTGCCATCCAAATATGTGGATAATATATGTATATATATATATATATATATTAAATAGCAATTTAAAAGTTAATATTGAAAGTGGTAAATGGCGAGTGAGAGTGAGAAAGAGAACAATTATTTTGGAGAGATCTTTCATAAACGTTCAACCTATAGTATTTCTTTCTTATATTTTTTTCTAAGGATCCATAAAACTTGATTCATAACTTATTTACATCTTAAAATTAATGGAGAAAAATCAAATATCTGATACTAGAGTCATTAATTTCATCATTCTAATCACCACATAGAAGAATGGAGAGAACTTGGCGCACTTATTTCTTATTTATCTTTGTATTTCTTAAACTTGAGTTTAAAAAATAATACATAAATTATCTTTAAGTTTCAACTATAATTCAGTAGTAAACCCCTATAACAATATAATCTCTTTATCTCAAATTAATTATGTTTTGGAGAGAAAAAAATTGTATCAAATTATTTTTTTGATGTTTTCAACTTCTAATATAACATTAGTTTTTTTTTAACTCTTTATTTTCTGTAGATTAATTTTAAATTTGTTGAATAATTATTAAGTAGGTTAAAAATAATAATACTTTTAAATGGAAAAGTTAAAAATTAAATAATTTCTTAATCTATGTTTTTTAAACATCATATAATATTGATAGATAGGAAGCATATAGTATTCGTCAGGTTTGTTTATTAACAGTTACTAGAATTTCATTCAAAACAAACGGACTTATTGACAGAAGTAATATCTGCAAACCGGTAAACCCAAAACCGGGTTTAACGTATTGGGAATCGAATAAAGGTACCATGCATTCTATTTATAGAATGAAGAAAGATTTAGGAGAGAAGAAAGTGGTTACATAGTTCAGTATATATCATCAAGGAAATCAGCTTGGTACGGACCATACGAATCAATTGATGAGAAGTCATCAAA